>JAQJVL010001083.1:35066-263772 GCA_035578905.1 Stictocephala bisonia | reverse complement strand
ACTAAAATATGTTATTTATTTAACATGTATTATAAATTAAATATTATTTTAATATAGCAACTAAAATATATAAAGATCAACACTTAGCAATATTTTGAGATGATTTTAATAATCAATATCGATTTCTGTCGACATTGATTATTAAAAACATTACAAAAATTTGCTAAGTATTGTTTTTTACATTCTTAATATAAAATATTAAGAAACGTAATAGTTACAAATTTCAAACAACTAAAATAATAGTTTTATGTAACGTATTGCTTTATAATTTTCCAACAAGTTTCAATAAAATTCTAATTCGAAGCACACAGTACCTCGATGTATCAGACGAAACAGGTAAGTAATTTGCTACGTCCATAAAACCCCATTTGTGGCCGGACACAAAGGAACCTTTCGACCTGTTACTTTTCGTTACCTGAAAAATTCCTTCGGCTTTGATTGTACAAAGTATCTTTGCTTACAATAATAAATAGTGGTTTTTTATTTTTTATTTTTTTCATGAATAACTGGACCTTAGAGTGTATAAACAACTTGCATAACAGGAAACTGGTATTTTTCATCTAATGTGCCTTCTAGTGAACTTATATTTAGTAAAATAAATAATTAATTACTGTATGAAGACCATTGTTAAACTTGTTTCATTTACTTTTATTTTATTTTACTAAGGATACTGAAAGGTTCTTTTAAAATGTAAAAATATTACTAATACGAGTACTTTATACTTTTTTTTGTATTTATGACACTGTTTAAGTACTTTTATTTCAAGTTATTGCAACTAAACCTTGTAAAACGTATTTATATTCCAGGAATTGCTATAAAGTTTTCTCAAATATTGTGCGTTTGGTATTTAATTTCATAGATCCACTTTAAGGTCAACATACACAAAATAGTAAACGAATTTAAGTACACCTTTAAACCTATAACACACCTTCAATAAATATTTTAGATTTACCTACATTACACATTTTGACAGCAGGTTGATGAACGTCATAATATTATCTGATTTTTCCTAATCAAAATAAAAAAAGAAACAGTTAATGCAACTCTTCACGAATTATACACCTAATGACGAATATCCTACGTAAATGTCGAACTTAACTCATTCAAAAGTTGCAGAATCACAATCCACATTAGCACTAACCTTGGTGATCTTTGTCCAAATAATGGATAACATTTTATATTATTACCACAGTAGATATTTATTTGTAATTAACAATCAAATGCCAGTTTCTCACATAAAAAATATCATTTATTTATCAAACACAAAGCATATCAACATTAGATTTTTTTAATAATAATAATATACATGTATTTAAAAGGTCCATACAACATTTTTGTTTCTTATCAATATATTTTATAAAAATTATTAAATGTAATACAAGTATATACATAATTTACTATTTTTAATTAATTTTAAAAACTTTTAAAGGATTGCATGTTTTATAGAATTAATTGCTGTATTTAGACGCAAATAATGATGAGATGAAAGGTCATAGAAACAACTATTCCTGATATATCTTTTTATATCTCTACCGGCGTGGTGACTTAGTGATTAAGGCTTCAGACTGCAAAGGACAAGGTCCAAGGTTTGAATTCCCAGCTGAGCTAACAGTCGTTAGTTAACTCGTTGATAAAGTTCACGCACAGATCTGAAGGCCCATGTGAACTGGCGAGTGAAGTCTTATAACAAAATATAAATATATATATACATATATATATATATATATATATATATATATATATAATTTTGTAATTTATGCTTACCCATAACTGTTACTAATAAATCATTAAATCAAATATGTATAATTTATGATATAGCATACGTTATGATTACTGTATTTGTATTAAATATAATATTGAATGTATGTTTGTTTAGCCTTTTTTATAATGTATTCAAATAATGAGTATGTACGTTATGGTTGTTTTAGATCTAAGCATTATATTGTATTAAGTCACCTCTCAAGCTAGAGATATTAGTTAAAGAAAGTAGTAGGAAAACCTTCCTTTACCGACGTCCCAGTGGTGAGCAGATCAGGTCGGATTTCTTGGGCTAGCTTCGGTTTTGGGAACCTCCACCAAGTTACGTGACCAGGATAAAGAGCTGTGATTGGCTAAAATATCCAATATGGTTGCCATATGTCAATAATAATAATTAATTGTTGAATTTAATTGTATGACATTAATTGTCTTAGCGGTAATCGAATCTGTAGTATATTAGTCAGTGTCCATAATTGACACATCATAAAGACATCATTACTAAATAACTATATATATATATATATATATATATATATATATATATATATATATATATATATATATATATATAATATATATATATATATATATATATATATAAAGATAACAGTATATTGTAAAATATGAATGTAAATGGAAAGAGTGCAGACGTCGCCAGTTCAGGTTGGCTGTTGTACAACTATATTTTATTCAACAAACATAAATAAATTAAAAACCAAATTCATAACAGATTAAGTATTAATAATAATTCAATTTATCATATAGATTCTTGATGGCCTTTCCTGATAAATTACGATATTATATTAAAAATGTCTTACGAAATTCAGACGGTAAATACTTGAAGTAAACAAATACATTTAATCTTGCTGAAGTCTGATACAGTTTCCATTAGCAGTAAACCATTAACCAAACGTAAATATAGGCTATAGGTTTGCTTTTAGGGGCTGAACAGAACTAATGTCAACATTGGTAATATGCTACCAATTTCCCGTCCAATATGACTCGACATAAGTAAACACAAGTGTTGGCCGTAAGTATAACAATAAATAACTTGTGTCAACTAATGTCAACATTGGTAATATGCTTCTAATTACCTGTCCAATATGGCTCGGCCTAGGTAAACACAAGTGTTGGCCGTAAGTACAACAATAAATAACTTGTGTCAACTAATGTCAACATTGTTAATATGCTTCTAATTACCTGTCCAATATGGCTCGGCCTAAGTAAACACAAGTGTTGGCTGTAAGTATAACAATAAATAACTTGTGTCAACTAATGTCAACATTGTTAATATGCTTCCAATTTCCTGTACAATATGGCTCGGCCTAAGTAAACACAAGTGTTGGCCGTAAGTATAACAATAAATAACTTGTGTCAACTAATGTCAACATTGTTAATATGCTTCCAATTACCTGTCCAATATGGCTCGGCCTAAGTAAACACAAGTGTTGGCCGTAAGTATAACAGTAAATAACTTGTGTCAACTAATGTCAACATTGGTAATATGCTTCTAATTACCTGTCCAATATGGCTCGGCCTAAGTAAACACAAGTGTTGGCCGTAAGTATAACAATAAATAACTTGTGTCAACTAATGTCAACATTGTTAATATGCTTCTAATTACCTGTCCAATATGGCTCGGCCTAATATGGCACACAAGTAAACACAAGTAAACACAAGTGTTGGCCGTAAGTATAACAATAAATAACTTGTGTCAACTAATGTCAACATTGTTAATATGCTTCTAATTACCTGTCCAATATGGCTCGGCCTAAGTAAACACAAGTGTTGGCCGTAAGTATAACAATAAATAACTTGTGTCAACTAATGTCAACATTGTTAATATGCTTCTAATTACCTGTCCAATATGGCTCGGCCTAAGTAAACACAAGTGTTGGCCGTAAGTATAACAATAAATAACTTGTGTCAACTAATGTCAACATTGGTAATATGCTACCTATTTCCTGTCCAATATGGCTCGGCCTAAGTAAACACAAGTGTTGGCCGTAAGTATAACAATAAATAACTTGTGTCAACTAATATCAACATTGGTAATATGTTACCAATTTCCTGTCCAATATGGCTCGGCCTAAGTAAACACAAGTGTTGGCCGTAAGTATAACAATAAATAACTTGTGTCAACTAATGTCAACATTGGTAATATGCTTCTAATTACCTGTCCAATATGGCTCGGACTAGGTAAACACAAGTGTTGGCCGTAAGTATAACAATAAATAACTTGTGTCAACTAATGTCAACATTGTTAATATGCTTCTAATTACCTGTCCAATATGGCTCGGCCTAAGTAAACACAAGTGTTGGCCGTAAGTATAACAATAAATAACTTGTGTCAACTAATGTCAACATTGTTAATATGCTTCTAATTACCTGTCCAATATGGCTCGGCCTAAGTAAACACAAGTGTTGGCCGTAAGTATAACAATAAATAACTTGTGTCAACTAATGTCAACATTGTTAATATGCTTCTAATTACCTGTCCAATATGGCTCGGCCTAAGTAAACACAAGTGTTGGCCGTAAGTATAACAATAAATAACTTGTGTCAACTAATGTCAACATTGTTAATATGCTTCTAATTACCTGTCCAATATGGCTCGGCCTAAGTAAACAAACGTGTTGGCCGTAAGTATAACAGTAAATAACTTGTGTCAACTAATGTCAACATTGGTAATATGCTTCTAATTACCTGTCCAATATGGCTCGGCCTAAGTAAACACAAGTGTTGGCCGTAAGTATAACAATAAATAACTTGTGTCAACTAATATCAACATTGTTAATATGCTTCTAATTACCTGTCCAATATGGCTCGGCCTAAGTAAACACAAGTGTTGGCCGTAAGTGTAACAATAAATAATTTGTGTCAACTAATGTCAACATTGTTAATATGCTACCAATTTCCTGTCCAATATGGCTCGACATAACTAAACACAAGTGTTGGCCGTAAGTATAACAATAAATAACTTGTGTCAACTAATGTCAACATTGTTAATATGCTACCAATTTCCTGTCCAATATGGCTCGGCCTAAGTAAACACAAGTGTTGGCCGTAAGTATAACAATAAATAACTTGTGTCAACTAATGTCAACATTGGTAATATGCTGCCAATTTCCCGTTCTAATATGGCTCGGCCTAAGTAAACACAAGTGTTGGCCGTAAGTGTAACAATAAATTACTTGTGTCAACTAATGTCAACATTGTTAATATGCTACCAATTTCCTGTTCAATATAGCTCGGCCTAAGTAAACAAACGTGTTGGCCGTAAGTATAACAGTAAATAACTTGTGTCAACTAATGTCAACATTGGTAATATGCTACCGATTTCCTGTCCAATATGGCTCGGCCTAAGTAAACACAAGTGTTGGCCGTAAGTATAACAATAAATAACTTGTGTCAACTAATGTCAACATTGGTAATATGCTACCAATTTCCCGTCCAATATGGCTCGACCTGAGTAAACACAAGTGTTGGCCGTAAGTATAACAATAAATAACTTGTGTCAACTAATGTCAACATTGGTAATATGCTACCAATTTCCTGTTCAATATGGCTCGGCCTAAGTAAACACAAGTGTTGGCCGTAAGTATAACAATAAATAACTTGTGTCAACTAATGTAAACTGGTTTTCTATGAAAGCAGTGTATACAAAAATTATACTTTTTAATTTATACTAAAACATATTTCTGTATTTTATTTGATTTATAATTGAACTTTATGACATTAATGAAATACATACCAATTTAATACCAGCATAGATTCAAGTTCCTAAAGAACATTGTTTACTATGTTTTCTAATAGAAGATACAATTTTTGATCGTTGTAAACACACTAGTTTACGAAATTTGCCAATATATTTTAAATACTACAGTAGGATTTTTTTAGGATTACCTTGTACACCCGACATAATTTTAAGTAATAATTTACCAGCCCGATGTATAAGGTATCTGACTTGCCAGTCGGCTGTATTGTATTGACAGTTATACGTACAGTGCTAAACCACAACGGTATAATTCCTTTATACTGTCCAATTTTGATGGATGTCTAATGGTAATGGTCGTATAAGTAAGCAAAAGAATATATTTAAGGCTTATCAAACATTTAACAAATAAAGTTTGTCAATCTGTTGAAAACGTCGTTTTAAATTGTAAAAATAAACAAAAATAGTTTACTAAAATTATAATATTTTGGAAAAAAGAATTTAAATAAATTTCTTTTACATTTAATGTAAAAATAAAAAATATCCGATTAACAACATTACATTTCTGTATAATTTAGGTTTATATTTGTTCTTATTGGCGCCAATCAAAAATGGTAAACTTGATTAAACAATTTGAAAGTATTTGAGTAGTGCTTTAAAAATGAAAATACTTTCTCATCAGTGAAGTTTTTAGACACAATGCTAAAAAAGGTATGTCATGAAATTTCTATCAACGTAATATAAGACCAATTTGGTTTTAGAAAAGGTCTGTCAACAACTGACGCAGTCATACGATTAGTAGAAACGATTGTAGAAGGGCTGGAGAGTCGGAAAGCTACAATTAGTGTGTTTTTGGATCTCTCCAAGGCTTTTGACTGTGTTGACCACGACATTCTGCTTCAGAAACTACACACCTATGGGATCCGAGGAGTATCGCTTCAGTGGCTAGAATCCTATCTAACAAAAAGAACACAAATGTTTCAAATTTCCGAAGTACGATCTGGATATAGATGTCTAAGGTATGGAGTCCCACAGGGATCGATACTTAGCCCTCTCTTATTCCTGATATACGTCAACGAAATTGGTTCATCACTACTGCATGGGTCACTCGTGCAGTATGCTGATGACCCGACTCTCTGCTTTAAAGAAATTACAAATCAGGAGCTTGAAATCCATGCATACACGGAAATGAACAACTGCATTCAAAAATTTCAAGAACTAAACCATAACACAAATTCGACTAAGTCCAATTTCATGAAGTTCTGTTTACGGAAGTCAGATTCCGAAGGAAATCTGACAGTGGCAATAGATGAAAATAAATTGAGGAGTTAAATTAAACTAAATTCCTAGGAATATACCTAGATCGGGGTTTGACTTGGAATATACATGTTGACAGTCTTTGCAAAAAGCTTTCATCAAGCATTTATGTTTTGAGAAACTTAGCAAAATTTTGCCCTAACCATATATTGATGACAGCTTATCATGGTTTAGTTTACAGTCATCTCTCATATGGTCTGGCTTTGTGGGGAGGTTGCTCTGCCACAAACCTGACCAGAATATTTAGAATTCAAAAAATGGCAGTTAGAATAATTAGCAAATTACATTATAGAGAGTCGTGTAGGCCAGTATTTAAACGGTTAAACCTTGCTGACGTTGCCTTGCCTCTATATTTTAGAGACAGCAACATATTGTATGTTTAAAACTGCACTGACAAGAGGAAGAGATATTCACAATCATCATACTAGAAGCAGGGATATATACAGAATTGGAAATCACAGGACGGCAGTCTACGAACACCTACCCTCACAGATTGGTGTTCGTATAATTAACAGACTCCCAGAATGTATTACAAATGCTACAACGCCCAATGCGTTTAAGAACCACCTCAAGAAATATTTGGCCAAACTGGCATTTTATAGTGTAGACGAGTTTTTTGTATATAATTGGGAAGCCACTGAATTTTAAATTTGACACTGGAGGACATTTTGGAGGTATAATTGGCGAATGAATGGGAATTTGGGTGCGTGAAAAAATGTATGTTTTAAAGTATTATTGTGATTGAATGGATGGCAAATTTTAATTAATTTATTAATGACTATTGGGATACAATTTTGTCAATTGTTAACAAGATGCAATAAAAAATATATTATTATTATATTTTGGATGTTGATAAGTATCTTTATAAAAGGTCAAAACGTTTGTCAGTAAGTGGGTTATTTTAAATACTTATCATAAGATTAGAAAGCTCAATATAAGTTTATTAACAATTTAATTCACAATGCTGTGTGAAACAATGTAACAAAAGTGATTCAATGGTTCCAAGTATTTGTGGTCAGTATTTTATCATTATACTCGGCTAAAGTTAACAAGCCAACAACCTGTCTCTTCGTAGAAGACTAATGTCTCTGCGTAAAACAGTACCTTTTCTCTCAATCTGGTCTTTCTTTGCAGCACCAACACAAGTAAAGCTATGTCAAATCCGTAGCTTAATTTTGATTATTATTAACTACACAATTACATAAAAGAACTGTGTTTTTTTTACACAAAACTATCCATGAAAATGTGCTAAGTTTTTATCAACCAATAGGTTTTAAAATATATTTCCAACATAAACACTGAATAAAAAAGTGCAGTTAAATCAACATTTACAAATGTAATTTGAATTGTATCGTGGGGTTGCACAATGTATAACAAAAAATTACGCTTTCAACAGTATATTTTGAAATATTCTTAACACCTTTTAAGTTTTAATATGCATACATAATACAATGAAGACAACATGTCAATTTTTATCTCCATTTAAAAGCAAATGAGAGTTTACATGTTCCTCCATACAGGCCATGTACAACATTATTCATTATTCATCTCTAAGACGCCGATCGTAGAGATATGGGCGAATATGAGGGGTGAATGAGTGTGATGAGAGTAGATGAACGAGTGTAGTCATTGTTACTTTCTGAGTTCAACTTAGCTCAGAAAGACTATTTATTAATAGCCCAATAGTTAGGGCAACTATGGGACCTACAGCCTTACGTGGAATCCGAACCACGTAGTGTTGGTCTTATTATCAGCTAACTGACAAGTCTGACACTCAGTTCTCTTCCCTACACAACATCCGAACCTTGACTACCTTCAAAATGGACACTCCAGACTTCTCTAGTAGTATCTACGTTGATGACAACCATTGAGCGGGCGCCATATCGGTATTAAGAGAACTGAGCATAGAACCTATCGCCTGCAATCTCCCTAACACTTTGTCCTCAAGTAGCTGGGCAACAGCACTGCGCCACCAGTGCCGACAGATTACAGTTTTTGTATAGCACCGATAAATCTAATTTGACTGTACGTTTAGTTTAAAAATAAAATTATATACACTTAAAAATCGTATTAATATTGAAGGCCGACAAATGTGGGCTATATATAGCAGTAGCATTCCTGGCTCATTATTTACAGGTATTTTAGGTGATCTTAGACATATAATTATGTTATGACACTAACTCTAAACGTTTTCAATCAAATCAAACGTTCATTGAATACGTACATATGTGTTACTCTACAAAATCCACTTATAAAAGAAAACTTTACAACAACAACTTATTATGAGGTTAAGCTTTATTTAAGAACCTTAAGCTTACTAAGTTGGGTTTATTTAACCACCCCTTAATTAATGTAGTTGGTATCAAAACTTTCAATTGAGACATTCTTCAGAAAAAGCGTGTGTACAATATTCTCCAATTTTGATAGTATTTACACTCAAATTCAGTTTGATTCTATTCTGATCTATTAGTTTCATTAAATATCTGCTAGATTGTCTAAAATGTGTTAGTAATTGGGGTTGTTATTTAAATCAAGTTAATATTACATGATATCAGATATGTTTTATTGTGCTTTCTACGTTATATTTTTGTTCAAACTTTGGTAGACCTGGTACAAGATACATTGTAGAGTGATCTGTCTTGTAACTTTATATATGTCACTAAAGAAAGTTACAACACTCAGTTTTTCGACCGGTTCTCCGTCATATTAAGCTAAACTTTAACGTCTTTTTAATTTAATTGATAATTTCTTTTGGGATTGAACCAATTTTGTAGACTTAAGACAATTAGTCATATATAAATATGTTTGGTAATAATAATAGTTACTATTATCTCAATAATATAGTAATTTTACGTGGAATCTTCTGTTGTCATAAACCGAATCACTTAACTCCAAAAATTTTGTAAAACTATAGTTTTTTTTTAATTTTTTAGAGAAGGAACATTTCAGAATAGCAATAGGCCTATATGAATATCACAGAAGCAGTTACTGTTTCAATATTAACAGCGTAAATAGTACCAACTAACTTAATTATTACACTTTTATTAACAAACTTTGTTTTTTAATAACGTATGTGTGTTAATAACTTGGCTACATGTAGCTTACTACTATAACATTGAAAGTTCAGAGAAACCCATTAAATTAGGTATCCAAAACAACTAAGATCTCAACTACTCATATTTTAACGCCAATGTTAATGTATTTTCTCTTTAAAAAATTTTTTTTATTGCAAACTTATTATTTTTTCATGTGTATTCTTAGATTTACTTAATATAATTTGAATTAAACGTATCTTTTATAAACGAAATGTGCATTTATTGGAAACTTACTATTTCACTTCAAATCCTGTTTTGATAATGCGTCTTTCATTCCCTTAATGTAAAAGGAAAACCAAGCAAATTTAATCATAATTTAGCAATCATGCAAATATTTTTAAAAATAGTATATTTAGTTTGTTATTGATCTTTTGATTATTACTATTACCAAGTTACATACTTTTTACTTAAAGAAATAATCATTCATTATCATTGAAAAAAAGTTTATTCGGTTGTACATTCATCTCAGAAGTAATTTTCAAGAAATGTTGTTGCAGTGTCTAAAAACAAATTGCGTAATCTAGTTAAATTACCCACCAAAAGTTGTGTTGTGTAATCCACAGTTGTGGAGCTCGAAATGTAAGCCTATATTCCTATTGAATCGAATCAAACATGAATGTTAATTTTTTTTTTAAATCACTCGGTGAAGAAGAATTTAAACACCAAGCAAAGCAGTTAAAGCTCGTATTAACGTGCAGTCACATTTAAACATAGCCACACTTTAATGTAGTCGTAGTGGTGAGTAAAACTATA
Source organism: Stictocephala bisonia (assembly GCA_035578905.1). NCBI lineage: Eukaryota > Metazoa > Arthropoda > Insecta > Hemiptera > Membracidae > Stictocephala > Stictocephala bisonia. The sequence continues at coordinate 253,134 of JAQJVL010001083.1, read as the reverse complement.
TACTGTAATATATTTAAAATACTATTATTTCATTCGTAACCAAAATTATGATTACGTATTGTTAACAAGGTCTCTGAATACAATATGATTAAGAATAGACAATGTCATGTTACTATCAATATTACGAGGAAATTGACCGTTAGTATACAGCAGGAGGTCGAAAGCAAGACGAATGTTCTCACAATCAACTCTCCAGGAAAGCTACCCTGAAGACCGTATTTCTTCATTACACTTAGAACGTTTGTCTTTCTGACTTCCACACGTGGGAGTCTATTTTTTCCTGGGGTTCGTTACAATATTTTTTGTAAACAAAGTTTATTACTTATTTATGGCATTGATGAAATACAACTCTTGGAATAGATCTTATTATACTAAGATTTCGTTGTTGTAAATATATATAATTTTCAGTTATATGACCATATAACATCATATGACTCACCCACCCACATAAACACTATTAAAACTTTCACTCGCCCATACACATTCAGCAGTAATTACACACCCACCTACACGTAGGAGTCTACTTTTTCCTGCGGTTCTTTACAATTTTTGTGTCTAAGAAAATTATATTACTTATTTAAGGCGTTGATGAAGTACAAATCTTCTTGTATATTTTATTATACTAATATTTCATTGTTGTAAAAATGTATTATTTTCAGTTATATGAACATATAACTTCATATGACCCACCCGCCCATACACGTACAGTGTTATTGAAACACCCACCTCCTTATACACATACAGTGGTAGTGACCCACCCGCCCACTGCTTGCTTGGGTGGCAGTTGGGCCAATACCACTCTATGTATGTGGGTGGGTCGGTCTAAAATTTTGCTATTTAATTGTTAACCAAAAATATTGTTTTCTTTACTGAATAAATTTTGGAACGATCAATTTAACATCTCCCAGTTACTATTATTTCTATGATGTACTTTTTTTTTTTTTAACTAAGTTTTTAATGAACTAGTAGGTTCATCATTTTATATAAATTTAATTTAAAAGTTACTTTCCTATTTTATTGCTAGGCTAACGAATTTTTATATCATTTTGTGTATTTTGGATTAATACTAGTCATGAAATCATAATCGGTTGGTTGAGTCACTTCGTTTGATACCAAAAACATCGGTCCACCCTTATAATATAACAGGTCATATTACAAACTGAAAGCATTTCAGATATATTTGTGACTTGTAAAATTATATAATAAAAAATTATATGTATTTGCTACTAATTTTCTAAATTAGCAGTTTTAATGTTAACAACATTAATAAAATAGTTATATTTACTACATGTTTTTAATATTAAGGTAAAGTAATTTGACATGTAGACTAAAATTAAAAAAAGACACAAAGAAACGAGAATGTATTATTACTTACCCTAGGACTACCGTCTTAATTCATATAACTTATTGACTTGTATTAACACGAAATTACCATAAATACGCCAATATATCCAAAAGAGAAAACAATACATTGTCTTTGAGACCTCATATAAAAACGTCAAATAAGTAATACTTTATATAGTTATATCAATAAAATGAATTATTGAAAAAGAGAATCACCTTCCTTAGAATTTGTTACTTGAGCATAGAGAAAGAAAAACTTAATATTTCAATTTTTACATAATGTATCACAGAAAAGTGAAGTTGGTAACCTGCAATATTGCTCTAGCGTGTTTTGTATGGATGTTTATTTATGTAAACATTATGAAAGTATTCAAATTTGTGGGCTGTTTCAAACAGATAACCTAACATAACCTTAATGTTAACTTAAACCAGCGTCTATCTAATGCATTTAATATTCATTACTCCAATCGAGTCTCATGAAATACAAAGTTCACTGATATATCGACAAGGTTCATTTTTAACAATTTTATAATATAAAAATAAGACTGATTAAATAATAGTAGTGTAAATAGGACTGATTAAAACTACTGTATCTCATGTCTTCTCTTTCGATATATAAAAAACCGACAGTCTAACCGAAGATATTTCAAGGGACTTACAAACAAACAGTGAAATAAGTTCCATCAACGAACTTCATTTATCAAGGAATCTTTTAAGCCAGCTTAGTGTCTGTCATATCCGTAGCTGTTATTGGAAATTCTCACCAAATACTCCACATAAATTCGCTACATTGAGTTTCAACTAATGTGTATGTTTATATCTTCAAAAAATCTCCGTACCTTTTTAGTACCATTAATTATACTATTTACAACTTTTTAACTATTAAATTCAATGAATACATATTTTAGTTACTAAAATCCTTTGCAAACTTGATATAAACAAAGTTCAGGTTGTTTTTCATTCATATACTGAAAATATTTCCTTTTTGGAAAAGTTAAAAGAAGTTATAAATAAGGTTTTGAACTATTTTACTCCAAGATTATTATTAATATTCTATTATTTTAAGTTTGATTAAAATACTGTTATTATTTATAATGTAAATTAGTTTTTGTTAAATAAAAGTATATATATATATATATATATATATATATATATATAATTTTACCTTCAACACTGTAAATTCATATTTCAAAATACATGTTCAAATTATTCAAAATGACAGTAAAAGTTAAATTGATTTAGCAAAAAATCAGTTGATGGATAATGAAAATGTATATAATTTATTAATAGGTTTAATAATTTATTTTTATTTTATTAATTTATTTATTAATATGTTATCAAAATAAGGATCACGTGTAAAATGAAGTAAAATTATGTTGTGCCGATTCCTTACCTTTTTTTGGTGGACGATTTTTTTCCTTAACTTAGTTAGTTTGGTGGACGTTGACGTGAACTACATTATAACAGGCTGTGGATATATATATTTTATTCGAAACTTTCACCAGCTTGAGTAACAAAACGTCTGTCTGCACAAGGTTTCCAAGATGGCGGTCAAGTGGAAATCACCATTTTCCGGATAAGTTGTCATAAATTTACTTTGTCCAAAGAATAATTAGACATTATGTAGGGCCAATATGAAGAAAAAAGTGGGCAGAGGTGAATGAGGATTTTGGCCGTCAATTAGTAAAATATGGGCTAGGTGGTGATATCCCCTGGGATATGGTCTAAGAGCAATGATCGGTCTTATGCGTGCTCAGCTTGTGTCAAAAAACGTCCCATAACTCTCAATGCCAAACATAAAAATTTACCATTGTTAATGTATAATTACTATTGGATATATAATTATTGTAAATTTCTTCAAATAAACTACAGAAATAAAATTGTGTACTAAAGGAAAGTCCTTATACTGTAGAAAATTACTAATAAGGATACTGAATAATAGTATAAATCATTATGATTGCTATTTGATTAGAAATAAGTTTGGGGTTACTGTTATGACATAGCTTAAATATAACATATTTTTATTCATAACTCATATTTCATATTATATCAAACTTCTTCGTCGGTTTATGGTCCATGTTTAAAATCATTGATTTTACCTGATCATAGAACTGAACTGATCTAGGAATGATGATTAGCTATTAATTCTTTTAATTTTTTAAGATTCTTAATACCATTTGATAAGCTAACTAAACCTTTTGAAAATTTGTTTATGATATTTTATTATTTAAATTATAATTTTTATTAGGATTCCTTTACTTTTAAGAGATCATTTAGCTTCATTCTGCAACAATTTTGGATTATTACCTAAATTATTTTGTCACTTATTGTTTGTATAAAAATATATAATTTAACAATTGATCCCTACCCCTACCAAATTCCAACATTAAATAGAGACTGGTAATCATCAATTATTATTTTGAAAAAGAAATGTTTTGAATAGTCTCCTAATGGTTATAACCTTCGAACAAAAACCAGAACATAAATAAACGAACTTAAAATATTCTTAACCAAGCAGTTTCCTACATAATTTTAAGATTTGTTCATACAGCTTAAGGCCATTTAAAAACTTAATTAGCAAATTTATAGATCTTTGTAACTGATATAATACTTAAATGTTGAAATTTAATAGATACTACACTTTTTAATGGACAGTAAATAATCATTACTACCCAAAAAGCAGTGAGTGTTGTATATAAAATTAAATTTAAACAAAATGTAAATAAAAATTTAACTTAAGTAGTAAATAAAAAAGTAAAATTCGTTAAAATTTTATAACATTTATTATAATTCAGCTGGAATAATTGGGTTAGGGTGGTCAGTTGTAGGCATCTGGGCATTGACTCATGATATTTGCTGCAGCAAACACCATATTAGTGAAAGAAAGGAAGGTGGCAGTGTCTATCATTTCCACTTCCTCTTCCTCGCTATCACCTGAGCCCTCAGAGCGGCACTTCTGGCAGCAACAGATGACAGGCTGCTGACAGATGATGATTGGTTGTGGAGGGGGGTTAGGGGAGGGAGAGCCAAAAACCTGGGTCGGCCTAGGATAGAGTGGTTTACTGCAAAATTCTTTCCTTAAACACAATATTAAATAGTTAGACATAATTATATTAGTGTGCAGTTTTATACAGATAAAGATAACTCCAGACATAATCATTCATATTGTGTCAATATAAATTAAACATCGGTTAGGTAAGTTGTGTCATAACTTAACGTGTTTCACTGGACAGCAGAGTCATCACCACTATACGTGTATGGTTGGGCATGTGAGTCATCACCACTGTGTACGTGTATGGATGGCTAGGCAGGAGAGTTATTACAACTGCACGTGTATAACTAGGTTGAAAAGTCATCGCCATTGTGCGTGTATGCCTTAGCAGGAGAGTCATCACCACTGTGTATATGTATGACTGGGCAGTAGAGTCATCACCACTGTACGTGTATGACTGGCCAGGAGAGTCGTCACCACTGTGTACATATATGACTGGGCAGGAGAGTCATCATCACTGTGTACATATATGACTGGGCAGTAGATTCATCACCACTGTACGTGTATGACTGGGCAGGAGAGTCATCACCACTGTACGTGTATGACTGGGCAGGAGAGTCATCACCACTGTACGTGTATGGCTGGGCAGTAGAGTCACTAACAGCGTACATGAATGACTGGGTGGAAGGGTTCTTATCACTGTACAATGGATCGTTGGGAGAGTCTCCTCTACTGTACTCGTATGGTTGGGCAGAAGGGCTATAATTACTGTACTGTTTGGGTGTCGTCACCAATACACGTGGCTGGATGGGTGGGATAATGATTACCATTGTAAATATTGTTGGTGGGCTGAAGGGCCATCAACACCGTTACGTGTATGGGTGGGTCTGTGACCCACTTTACCACTACGTATACCTTTACGTGTTTAGGTGTGTGGGAGGGACCATCACCTTTGCATATGTATGGGTAGGCGGGACAGCTAATACTACTATACATGTGTAAGTGGGTATGAGAGTTATCATCAATATACGTGTATGGTTGGGTGGGAGGGCCATAACTACTATATGGGTAGGGTGGGCGAGATAGCCCTGCATGTGTGAATGGGAAAGACATAACTATTGAAATGTTATGTATGGGCTGAAGGGCCATAATCATTGTTTGTTTATGGTTGTCTAGAGGTGCACAACTCTATATGTATGAATGGGTAAGAGAGACATCATCAATGTGCTTTATTCGGTGGGTCATTATCACTTTACGTGTATGAGGAGTCTTCACTAAACATGTGTGGGTTGATGAGCAATACTGTAATGTAGAATGCATTTTCTGAGTTCTTAGGTGGTGAATGGAATTAAATATTTTCTTGATGGTACAAAATTCAAATTGTATATAACACAACAATGCTAATGCTTCCTACATTAGTTATCGAACTTTATTTTTGGTCTTCAAAATATTATTATAATCACTTTATATGGCTTGTATTTGTTAATCGGTAAAACATTTCTATACTACTATGAATGTAGATCTCCTATAAATATTTGGGATCTGTGTACTTTTAAGTAATATTAAACTATCCAAAACAGTTTTATCATATATAACTATTATAATTATTTCAACAAAATTGGTAAATGAAATGTTAAATAGTGAAAGAATTAATTGTAGGTAATGAAAATGTACCCTCTATACTAAGTCTTACATACGGTACTAATTATAATTAGGGTGAACAACTGAACTAACTACCTATCCTAACTGGTGTAAATAACTCCTCCTACCAACCCTATATTTATGTTTACGCTCATGTCCCTCGTTCCTCCACTGAAGGATTTCATAAGAACTATCTATATACATACACGTTCTGCCTGTAGTCAATTAAATTAATTTAACAAAGTTAAAACTCCTTTTTAATTGTAATAATCTTGATGTACAAAAATTATACTCGCCATAACTGTTGGCAACATTTGATTATGACTCTTATATAAAAATCAGGCTCGTAAATGGGAAAGGAAAACATATTAAATATGTTTCAAAAAATAACTGTGTATTGACTTTTGATATTATATGAAAACAAGTTAATGCTCGTATGCCCCAACTGTACAGTGGGAATTGGGTGAGTTTTGTTTTAGTTCTATATATTTTTGTTATTTATTTTATATAACCTACTGGTTAATTAAATAATTGACTTTACAGTTTTCATTGAATTTTCTTTTACTCTTTGCCTAACATTAGTTACTTGTTATTAATAATTATGATTATTTTCAATTAATCCCATGATACTATATCTCTCACCTCCCTTTATTTTTACTATGGTATCATAACATTAGTTAGTACATTCTAGCATAGAAAGTAAATTGTATCCACTGACTCTGTCATTTCATTTTCATCCTTCTTACATGGATCTCGCTTCTTTGATTTCTTCTTGCGTTTTCTTTCAGTCTTATCATTCTTTAAAAAAAAATCAGGAGGCGGTGGAGGAGGAAATTGGAAGTTTCTTGTACCCTGGGAATGGCCACAGAATTGACTTGTGTCCTGCCCTCCTGGACAGATTATGATTCTTTCTATAATCTTTTCAGGGCATTTAGACTTCCCAAAGTCATCCTTAGGTATGCTTTTGTTCATAAATTCCTAAAACAATATAAACATTTTTGTGGTTTGCACCTACAACTATCTTATATAAAAGTTAATGATTAAAAGAACTTATTGCCCAAAGCTATTGATACTTTTACCAATAAAATTACTCTGTAATTTCGTTTATTGAACGAGCTATTATTGCTTTCGTATTTGAATGTGTTTTATATGAATATCGCTTCTTTATTATTATTATATTTTTATTAATATTCTGTAATAAACATATCCTCTAAAAGTAATTTAACCATCAAGGAGTGTTCATATACTCGTAAAGGGAAAGAACTATTCACAAAATCGGGGTATTTTAGTCGTCCTGATATCACGTTAGAATTCGTCATAGTATACTTCTTAACAGAAACTTTGTCTGTTTTAGTTAGGTATTTTCCAGTATGTCTATCGACGAGGTTGTAGCTTTATTCTATTTAAAATAAAAGGTTGTTAGACTGTAGTATCTACCTTTTAATAAAACATTTATCTTTAAAATATCTTATATTTGCTCGTTAGAAAGAAATCTTTAAAATAACATTTATGAACGTGATCTGCAAGCATAAAATAACTTCTTTTTAAAAAGTGCTAACAATAAGTAAACGTGCCGTATACTGTAAATACAGTTATGTGAAGGGATAAAGAGGGGTAGAGAGTGTGCCGTTGGCCAATTTCGTCATCTCTAGTATAACCTCACCTTCCCCTGTCTAGGTTTTCGTTTCTGTATCGGTGTGTGTTTCGTTCCTTCTTCCCTGTTCTTCTCCTCTCTATCGTTCTCCTCTATATTTGTTGCCACCTCTGCTATAAAAATTAGTATGGGGTTTATAAAACAAACAAATCAGACGATTTTGTAGAGATAGATGGACCGGTTCAGGAGGGTTTTCAGGTTTTTAATTTTCAGGGGTTTTTTCGTGTTGAGGTATCTCTGTGTGCAATCGTCATTATTGAGGCAGCTGACCCATTAGACTTTAGATATTTTCTCTCTCTTTTCACCCTCGAGCTGAGCTTCGTGTTTAATTTTCTATTTACTGAATGTTTTTGAGAGTTTGTGGTGTTTTTGTTAGTTGTGTTAATGTGTAAAAAAAATGAATTTCAATGTAGCCTATTTGAACAAGGGGGAGTTGGTCTTTGAAGTCAAGGTTCGTGGGGCTGTGTCGGAGGCCAGGTGGAGATGTGGAGGCAGCTTAGGGAGTTGTTTACGGCCAGTACCTATGTGGCCTGGAGGAAGGGCATTAATGTGTCCGAGGTTTGAAGCATGTAGGTCTCTGTTGGAAGAAAGGGAGGGAGCAGTTGAGGATTTCATGGAGAATCCTCACTCCAAGAGCAACAGGAGCCAGTATCTTGTAAAGCTGGGCTAATTAGGTTCCAGGTTGTGGCTAATGAACCAGGCAGGGAAGCTTGAGGTGGCCGATCGGACTCGGTTACTGGAGGATTTGGCTGGTGTTGGAGTGGGTCACCCAAGCCCCAAGCTCTCTCCGACCTGTATATACCTACTGCGAAGAGGCTGCCTCCATCCTTCCTTCCGAGTGCTCCATCACTCTCATCACTCCACCACCTCCCTTGTTCCCAGTGGCCTCACCAATGTTTTCCTGAGATCTCAGTTGTTCAGGCTGTTCAGCCATTGATCTTGTTGGGCGTTCCTCCAGTCCCAGCTTTTGCTGTTAGACCTGAGTATAGGGAAGCTCTCGAGGGAGACTCTTGTTCCTGCTAGGTTAGGAAAGTACCTGTCTTTCAACCGATTCTACCGACCTCAGTGGCATGGTGAGGATCTCTCTTCTTTCCTGGGGGCTATTCGATAGGTTATTCGTGCGCTGCGGTTGGCCATGGCTAATGCGGAGACAGTTTCTATCATCCTAAACAGCCTCAATCCTAAAGAAAGGTCTCATCTGGTCTTCGCCATTCATCCGTTGACCTTCAGAGATCTGAATTAGATCTGCATCACATCGTGGAGAGTAGAATTTATTGATAGTTTGCAGAAAAAGTGTGTCAGGGATTCTCCAGTTCGGGATGTACAGTAACCACCGTCCATTCCATTTTGTGGATCATATGTCCGTTTTATTTGTTTTTTCTGAGGGAAAGTGTGGCACATGCGGTGCCAGTATCCAAAGAACCGTCAGTGGGAGCCAAAATACTTGGGATGGGAGGGTTGCCTACTAGGTCGCTCTCATAATCCCTCACTCGCATACGGCTGCTGAAGAAATGTATATGTAAAAAGGGCTGACCCACTGCACCAAGGGTTGGCTGATAGGGCTGCACTGGGCTTTGAAACCAAGTCATCAGTGTGTCCCTATGTATCCTTCATCCTTGTAGGAGACGCCAAGTTCTAAGCTTTTCTTAATGCTGGCTCGTCCTGTTGTCTCCTTTTCTTCACTCTTTTTCAACATTTTTCTGGGTTTGGTCTGCTAAAAAACACTGAGTTGTAGTCTCTTAATTGCTGGACTGCTTCGAACTCTCCTCTGCCCATACTTCTTAAGTGTTCCTTTAAGTTCAAGACTCAAGGCTTTTAATGCTGTGGAGCTTTATAGATTCAAAGAACCATAGTGTGCGAATCATTTTGGAAGTGGATTTCATACCCAAGGGAAGTCTGATCTTGGATCTGCAGGACCAACACGGGTTTATCCACTTTCACCCTTTTAGGACTGCACAAAAAATGAATTTTTTGGGGTGACTACTTTTTTTAGATATGTGATATATTATATACCTTAGACCACTGAAAAATACTGCAGCAAATTAGAGGTTTTTTTAAGCATTTAAAAAAAATATTATGTTATTGCTAAAAAAAAGGTATATCACCCAAGTTTTTGGTATTGTTTTAAGGTTTATAAATGAGCAATCAGAATATAGTGAAATGATGTTCATTTTTTATATATACAATTTTCATTTGAGATATATATCTGACTCAAAAACATTTATCATAAAAATATAAATAATAACACACACAACAACATTTTCATTTTCGACACATTATGGCAAAATAACTAAGAATAGTTTAACCATAGGAATACTCTTATTTCTGTTTTAAATGCAGTTCTTTAGCTTAGTACCAAATGTCATCACATTTAAATGAGAAATAAAGAAAATAATTATAAAATTATAAAAAGTTTAGCTTTATACTCACGCTTGATATGTAGATAATATTTGGAGATTTCCAATGCTTTGAGTGTTTAAGAAACAAACACTCCAATGCTTAGTGTTTTTCCCTTAAACACTAAAATCTTTGGAAATGTCCAAATATTATCTACATATCATGAACAATCCAATGCTAATAAATAATAACTGTTAAACAACAGTTGATACTCATGCTTGATATATGTACTATTATTACAAATGAAAAATAAATCTTACATGCTGTATAATTATAAGTTCATCAAAAAGGAACTTTTTGTTGGAACAGATGTATGTTGTATTTTACAACTTAAAAATATGCCATTATTAATTATTTACACTAGTTAATATGTTTAGTGGGGTATTGATGTATTCTATTCCGATCCATATTTATTCTCACACAATGAAAATAGTTAAATTATATACCTCGTACTATACAAAATAAGGTATAAAACAACACAAAACTATTTACAAACAACAAACTTTTCAACTAATAACATTAGCACAATAACCAAAACACATAAATAAACAAACAACTCCTTCACTTTACTGACGCCTGAACTGAGATCGGCAGGGGAACAGTGTCTTGAAAACAGCTGATGAATAAATGTTATTTTATCGAATATTCTCAACAGTCTGGGTTGCCAACGAATATAAAATAATAATTTCCACTCTTCTAGATTCTTGCAAAAATTTCACAACATATGTGCAGTCATTTTGCGAAATTACCGATTTCCGGTTCAATTATGGGCGGGCGGGCGATTGCCCGCTCCGATGGTTTCGTACGGTCGTGTGCGGGTGTCATATCGCCCACATCGTCTTTTTTGCAAAGTATGTGCGGTCGACTATTCGCCCGCTTCGCCCCATAAGAGTTAATCACAGGCTGTTGGTTCCTCTTGGAGACTGCCAGCAGGGAGAAGCAGTCAGTCCGTTGTGTTCGAGCTTCACTGATGAGGTGACTTACAAGCTAGGGGTTATTCACCTTCTAGTGTATTGATTTTACTGATACTTTGCCGGTGAGCTTCCGATCATACAAACTTGCTTCACCCAATATGGAAATCCGTAGAGGCATGATTAAAGATCTGCCTGAGGAGGGATTCATTGAACCCTTTCACTCAGCGTGTGTGAGTCCATCGTTCTCGCTACACAAACCTAAAGGGAAGTATAGGCTTGTCATTGATTATCGGAATCTGATCGCCAAAGTGTATATCGGCTCAGTACCCCTTCCAGACTTGCATTCAGTATTTTAATGATTCGTTAAGGCCACTTTTTTGGAATTTTTTATCTCAACCAGGGCTATCATTATATTCCTCTTGCTTAGGAGTTGAGGCATGTCACCAGATTCTGTATTCCTTGGAACCTTCATCAATTCACTCGTGTTCTTATAGGCGTAGCTGTGGGGGCCCAGACTTTGACCAGGATTTGTATTTTATCTTTCACTATGTGAAATTAAACGTCGTCTTCAACAATCTGGACGATATTCTTGTCTACAGCAAAACGTTCCAGGAACACTTGGCACATTTGGAGGAAGGTCTGAGGTGCCTCAGCAGCGCTGTTCTTACCGCTAACCTCGACAAAATCACCTTCGCTAAGTATGAAATTTCTTTCTTAGATCTTTTGGTTTCCTCTCTGGGTGTCTGCATTTATTTTGCTAGGATACAGGGTATTCTGTTCTTCCTCCTCACTAGGATGCCAAGGGTGTGGTCCGTTATGTAGGAATGGTGAATTTTATCGGCGTTTCATTCCCAACGTGGCCGAGCTTGCTGCCCCTTTGAATTATTTGAGGAATAAGGTGTCAAGTTTGATTGGGTGCAAGCTAAGTAGAAGTTCTATGATGCTCTAAATGATGCAGCCTCCGATTCTAAGGATACCGGATTGTTTAGCGAAGTTCATCCTGCAGACTGATGAAACACGCTGCTATAGCTGTAGTTGCTGCTCTCTTTCCTAGGGCCCTAGCACCTCTTCATGGGGTTCTCTTTTGAGTTCCCTTTTTGGGGGGTTTTCTTGTCGTCACTGTGTTGAAGCAAGGATTTGGGCTGGAATGGGGCCTCCTATGATTGGGGCTTTGCCCTCTTTTTGGGAGGGAGGTTATGTTGTTGCAGAGTTTCGTCGTTTCTGAGATAGTCTCGCCTTCCTCTATGTAGGTCTTAGTTTGTGTGTCGGTGTTTGTTTTGTTCCTTCTTCCTTGTCTTCCTTCTCGTCTTCCTTGTTGTCTTTACTTTCTGGCCGTCTGTCTGTCTTCATATTTGCTAGTTAAGCTCTAATTGGGTAAGTGTTCGTAAATATTTGTTTGTTTCTGTTATGTGGCCAAAATATAGTTAATTTATTTTTTATTGTTTTCTTAGATGTTTAATTTACGATTCTGCTAAAGCGTTTAGGGTACGTTTTTAATTGCATACTACTTAAATTATTATGCTTATGATTATTATATTATAAAATTAATTGTAAGGTGACCTCTTGCTTTACAATCAATTATAGCCACTTTTTTCGGATTAAAATATTTTGTATGTACTTGTCATTAACAAGCCTTTTAAAAGTAAATGTTAAAATTAATTATAGCTGTTTCAAATATTTTACGAATCAAATAAATAAAACTAATAGTTAAAATAGTTCACATAACATTTACCTCATCGATATCCACAACATTTTCAGTCTTAATAGAACTGAATTTCGCTTCTACCTTCTCTGGTTCGGGCTCAGGTACAGGTTCTGGAGGGGGTGATGGTGCATTTCTGGCCCGTCGTCCCGCCATTGCTGTAACAGGATTATCAAGAATCAGTATAAATTATTTCATAACCTAATATAAATGTTATGTGATCCACTTCTAAGCATCAGTTTACGTAAACAAAACACTTTCTTCTCAGAAAAAAAACTGTACTTCTATGTATCGTTATACAGGAATGTGAAAGCCAAATATCAGATTAAACTCTTTTGATGGATTAACGTTGTTCGATTCCTATTTCAAATTGTTTAGCTATCCATCCTTTTAGGTGAAAAGCTTCTGTTACACGGTACTTTGACTACATAGTACAAGGATGTTAGTATCTTATTTCTTAATTTTAATTAATAACAATTTTAAATCAATCACAATCATCTAGTGTCGTACCAAAGTTCAATAGCAATGTGAACAGAAGAGGACTCCTTAATTTTCATAATCTTATTTAAACTAGTAAAGTTGGCTTCAATGTTGTTTATTCATTTTAGCACGCTTAAACCCAATTTATCCTCAGTTCTTGTATTATTACTTTAGCACTAATGTTAGTAGAATCCTGGATATTTAACAAACGTTCACCCGGAATAAAAATTGTTTAGTGTTTTCTAATAATACAGTAATGATTCTTAAGTGATCTAGGGTTTTTTCCAATAGTGCAGAACGGAAAAAGCCTTGGAATCGTTTTTAATTGCTTTGCTAAATTTGCATAGTTGATTTTTCTACCAAGTCTACCAAACTTTATTTAATTTGTAACTGATTTTTAGAAACATATTACATAGTCTGACCACTACATAATTAGTACATTATTTTTTGAGTAATTGTATGATCAATATTTTTAATTTTGTATGAAATCTTTTGAAACTGTCTTTTACTACAATAGGTATTAATTTTTGTTTTTCCAGAACACTTTTTTAACCAATTAAAGTACAGCAAAACGATCTGCCCTTATTAAATTGTTCGATGGCAGTTGATGATATAATTCTAATCATCAGATCATCTTAACTATACAGCAATATTAAATTACTTACATTTTTTATATCTTGGAAGAAGTACTTGAAATTTAACTTGCTCTAAATTAAATTTTAAATATTGGTTTCCAGGGATACGAAAATAAACTTTTCTTGTAACTACTTATATATTAATAAAATTTAGTATGCTTTTTAATAAGGATTAAGACATATTAAGATTGTTATTAAGACTAAGACATTATTTATTTCCTGTAAAATACAATACTGTACATAGGAATAGTCAACTTAAATACTAGATATCTTATCCTAAATTTCTTACGAACTAATTTATGTATATGCTAACTAATAAATACAAGCCATGCTATATTAGTGGTTCTATATCAATTTAAGAACTCTACAAAGTGTAATATGCGTTAGTTAACAAATGTCTCTTGACTGATCTTAAAAAATAGTTGTCAAATTCAATCATATTATTACTCATGCATATTTTACAAGTCCTGTAGTGTGTTGATTTTTCGAATTTACAACTGTTGTGTAGAGGATGTTCTAGAAAGTTTGCCTGGTGTTATAATTTAAATTGTTTGTATTCTTAATTTTTTAATGTAATTTAATTTTTTTTTTACATATACCTTTTTTAATAAAGATATTTACAAGCCACTTTAAAACTCTTACAAGACTTGGAAGGGTCATAATTTCTCCCGCTACAAATAAAGGCCTACAGTGAGATAAGAATGGTTTCTTAAATAATATCCTTATAGCGGAATAAGGATACTTTGAAACTATTCCCTAAGTGATTAAACTTTGAAAATTTGAGAAATAAGCTGTTCTAATTATATTTTATAATACACAAGTTGAGAAGATTTTTAAAGAGAAACAAACAGAGTTAAGTCTGTTTGCTAAGTAATTAATGTGTGTATTATAATTTAATTTACAATCTATATGTACGCCCAGAAATTTAGTGGAAGGTTGAGTCGTTACATTTGTAATATGAGGAAGTTGTAAATTGTGTTTTGAAAAGTTAATTATTTGCGTTTTTGAAAAGTTTAATTTCAGCCCGTTTGCATCGAACCATTTGAACTTTTGGTTAAATTATAATATACATTAAATTATACTTTTCATAATTATACATACAAATGGTTTCTCCAGTGAGAAATGCATATTTTATAAGATGGGGAACCTTATGAGAAGTATCCTGTTTTAGTGATGATTTTTTGCGTGTAAAATTTCACAAACATAACAATATGAGCTGGACACTTTTTTATTTAAGATTATTTTAACAAATGTCTCTTACTTTTAGGTACTCAATTATTAAGCAAATTACTTCTTTGTAGAAATACACAACTAGTAAACGTCTCTCATGAAAAAGAATTATTAAATTTTGTGTCATGTAGTTAAAATATTATGGGAATAAACTACAAAGACAGTGATTCTTTTGTAAATTTATCTAGCCTGAGGATCGTAAACGTGGATTACCGATATTATTTACAGTAATATTTGTACCTCATTGTTATTATTTATATTCTAATAAATTTTGTTTTTGTAATGTTCCCTTACGAACGATAACATTTTAAAAGTAATACGAAGTAAACATTTTAGTACAATAGAAATAATTGTCATTGCTTTGAGTGTTTGGTCAGGTAGAAAACTTTTCATTGCATTTTAAATTTAGTTTACGTTTAAATTATAAGATGTATAGCAAAGTTCAAATAACTATAATATATGAACTTTTCTGAAATTTTAATTAAATTTACTTATACTCCTAGATATCATTGGAATATTAATATCAATAGAAACCACTTCTTATCTGAAGTTTCATACATACGCAGCAATACATGCCTTAATCTGAACATGAAAATGGAAATAAAATACAAGCAGTTTACAATTAATGTTATTTTAATTAAATAAACTAAACGTGTAAGTTAACGTTTTCTATTCATACAAAACCTTAATATTTAGTCTACATTTATTACTATAGTAAATACAAATTAACAGACTAAGCAACAACATTTCAGAAGAGAAGACCGTACTTGTTTTTTAAAGTTGTAAGCGTCTTTTTCTTTAAGCTATCTACGTAAATCTATGCTTATTTGTCTATTGTTAGTAGGACTCTGGATATACGTATATACTATATACAAATAAAATATGTATTCATCAACATGCTATGTGACTTTAAGTGAAATATTGTAGTTTTGAATTGATATCATGAAAAATTATTCGATCTTTTTTAATGTTATCTTTAAATATAATTTTGGTTTTTTTTTTTTTTTTTTTTTTTTAAATTTAAATTTATAGAATATTTTACTAACTAACCAAAGTTTTATTCCTCTGTTGTTATAATAACTATAAATCATGAAACAAAATCTTGACTGCTATTTAAAGATAGTTTTTGTGTATATAATTTAGATTTTTATAAATGATGAAAGGGTGCAGTTGATTCTTTTCTAAAACATTTATTTTAAACACATAAGATGTGTAACAGAAAAATACATCAGATTCTAAAAGCATAATATGTTATGCTTTTAGAATTTGATGTTTTTTTTTTAATATATACCGCCTGAAACAAACCAAAAACGTTCACTACTTTTAAAAAGGTGTATGGGAAAATATTTAAATTAGAACTATAACTGTCATTATAAATGTTGTAACTATAGTTATTACGATAGTTATATTTTGCTGATAATTTTCAACAAGAAACTCTTACACGAAGCACATACTGTCTTGATGTATCAGGAGGAACAACGAAGTAATTTGCTACGTCCACAAAACCCCATTTAGAGCTGGACACAAAAGAACTCTTCGACTTGTTACGTTTTGTGACTCAATTCGTTCACCTTTTACTGTACAAAGCATCTTTGTTTTCAATAACACATACTTTTGTTTTCTGTTTTTTTTTCTACTAATAATTAAACCCTAGCACATAACACTGTTAAAGTTCAGAGAATCTTGTAGAGAAGCGTTAAAAAACCTGCAATATTGACACTGCCATATCTTTACATATTGGAAACAAACATTTTTTACATATTATATAAAAGTGTCATTGTAAGTGGGTGGTGTATACATGCGCACCAAACCAGGCACGGGGATAGCTACCGAACTGGAAGCCACAGGACCGTAGTCTACGAACGCTTGCCCTCACAAGGGCGTTCGTTTTGTCAACAAATTATAGGACTCAATTGATTGCACCAACGCCCAAGATGTTAAAAACTCGCTCAAACTCTTTTTAGCGTCTCATATATTTTATAGTGCTGACGAGTATATGGCATGCGACTGGGAGACCACATATTCAGATGACTGACAACCGGTGCCGGGAGTGGGAATTAGGCATGAATGAAAGTGTGACTGAAAATTATGTATGTTTGAATGAGGTTTCGATCTGGCATAAATATATGACGATTGCTTCACATTTTTACAATGTCTTTGCAAAATATACTTGATTTTATTTTATTTCATTTGAAGGTAGTATTAACGAATTAGTATTTGTTGAATTATACTATTATAGACAATGTGTATTTAGGTATTGTACTTATGGCAAATGCATTATAACAATACACACTGATTGAGATCGATCAAGAAAATTATTCCCCATACCAGCAAAATCAAATTCCCTGGACGATACAAAGGATATTGTGTGTATATTAAAATTGATCCTGTATGTAGTATATACTATGGATTTTCTTAGAGATAGTCAAAAATATTAAAAATAAATAAATGTTGTAATTAACTACGATTTCTTGGATATTTATTACAAAAACATCTACTTTCATCAACGAAACTGTATTAAAACAAATAATAATAATAAAGAAACTAAACTCTCACTATCAGAAAACTATAAGGTTACTTTAAAAGTATAGAGATTTGACACAGATATCTTTTGGAAACACCTTTACAAAGAGTGTAGCAATTAAGTTCTATATTATATTCCAGTATGAAAACTGTTGGCAAATATTTCCTTGAAAATTATGAATAAATTTAATTATGTTTTTTTTATTTTTATTAATTCTATATCAAGTTTGTCAGATCATGAGGGTGTGGCACTTTCACTGAACATTTTAATTTCGATTTACGGCTTCAAATATAATATTTTTTTATAACTCTTATAACAATTATGATATATATGATTAATAACCTATCTTTACATAAGTAGATGTTTTTAAATGTACGTAAGTTAAAATGAGAGTACAATAAGCTGTATGAATATAGACATTTCTGACTATTTATTTATTTATATTTGTAAAATTTTAATGCAATCGTCGCTAATTATATTTTATTTATTGAAAGACCTATTTGTTAGAAATTGTTTTATGGATATGCTCTTACAAATGAATGTGCATGTATAAATGGGTAAATGTAAATATGTAAGTATGAATGTAGATGTATGTGAGTTTATGTAAATAATACTTTACCGTCACTTTATGCTGTCAAAGCTTATAGTAGTATACTTTCAGATGAAAATATTAAACATCTATAAGTAAAATTTGAACCCTAATTTTTAACGTATCGGCACACAAGGGTTTATGTTCAATTGTTGAAACTGAAATGTGATTATTTTATTTGTTTTGTAAACTACTTATTTTTTATTTTTTTTTTTTATTGTAACTTGAGTTTAAGGGATGATCTTTATTTTTGTATTTGTAATCTTTAATACTATTATTTTACTGTTATAGTAATTAATGCTACTTTTTGTATTTGACTGACTGCAATTAATAGTTTATAATAGATTATATTGTTTGCTTTTCTCCAGTCAGGCTCTGCCTTGGAGGTTTTTTTTCCATTAGCCTAATTGGATTGATTATGTAAAGTTGTAAAGTTGTACTTTTTTCTTTATTTATTATCGTCCCTTTTGTATATTTTAACTTGTATATTAGATTGTAAGAATAAGTTAATGTACTAAGGTCAGTCTGAGCGAAATTAATATATATATATATATATATATATATATATATATTATATATTTTATAATTGTTAATATTGTAATTGACTTATAAGGGTATGTCCCTTTTGTTTTTTTTCCTTTGGAGAATAAAGTATTATTATTATTATGCTCATATTATAATTTATATTCAATATTTAACTCTAATAAAAAAATTAACTCTGTGGGATTATCCTTTTTGTTAAGGTGTTTAGTATCTATAATATTATAGATCCATCTATTTAATTCTATAATCATTTTAAAAGTATAAAATAAAAAATATTTTTCCCTAAGATTTATAATTCAAATATTCCGATAAAGTTGAAAATAAATATTAAAACGCCCAGTACTACCGAATAAATTATTCCGAAAGGTTATTTTCATAAAGCTCTAGTGCTTACATGTTCTATCAATATTTTTTCGTCGTCGGGGAAGTTGGCAAAATGAATATTAATAAAAAAATAAAGATTAAAATGAGCATGAATCACGTAGACCTACGTTTGTCATCAGGGTTCTTGCTCAGTGATATTTACAATGCTCTAATGATGTCAACCTGTTGACAAAACATGAGAGCACAAAAGTGTTATGAAAATATTTTGGACTATCTGATGGGGTTAGGTCTATATAAGTAAATATTGCCTACTTAATAATTACTGCAAAGGTTAATTGAAACTAGTATTGCCTTTCTTTTTTTTAAAGAACTATATTTCATGGTTTTTACCATGAAAATACAATTTCACACACGTCTAAAAAACTACATATACAATATCATGTCATGTTATACTTCATACACACCACACTGAAGTTGTGTTAACCACCCAATAATCAACAAACATCATTTGTTCAAAGACATTACAATTTCTGATGTTGACCTTTTAGAGAGAATAATCATAATTTATTCATTTAGTCATTTTGAAACGTATATTTTAACACTATCGTTATATTAGTCAATATTTTAACACTATCGTTATATTAGTCAACATGTTTAAGTAATTACTAAGCGTTCATTGCTAGCTGCTATAAATCTTGACTAAATTTATTTTAAGACATTATTTATCAGTTTTACAAAATTACTTATACAAGGTATATTGTAATTGACTAAAGATAAGTTGTTTTACACCAACAAATGTAATTAGATGTTTACAACTTTTAAATTACAAGTAATAAATATTCGAAAATTTATTATATGTTTTGTGTACCCTTTTTTGAACTTACCACAGAATCAAAATTCTGTACCCATTACTATCCCCTCAGATCGTAAGGGTAACCAAAATGAAAATTTCAACCCACCACAGAATCAAAGTCCCATGGAACCTATTTTAATCCCCTCAGACTGTCAATGTTCTCAAACCCCCTTTTTGAACCTACCACAGAATCATAACCCGCGAGTACCCATTGCTATTCAATCAGATTGTAAGGGTAACCAAAATGAAAATTTCAATCCACCACAGAATCAAAGTCCTCTAGAACCCATTACAATCCCCTCAGTCTGTCAATGTTCCCAATCTCCGTATTTTAACCTACCACAGAAACAAGATTCTCAAGAACCCATTGTAATCCCCTCTGATGGTCAGAGTTCCCTCAACTGCTCTTTGTACTCAACACAGGTTTTAAGGCATGGCTGTGGTGTTTGAGTGGGATGTTACTCCAACTTATAACCATTATTTTTTTTAATGGAATGCCTTTTTATGCAGATTAAACCTTTCATCACGTTTATTAGAGGGTGGGTGGGCCTGTCAGGAAGTTTGATGTGTGGCATAATAAATAATTCACTGTAGTTATTATTTATCTGTAATAACTACAGGTCAGGAAAAAATGTTTGTTTGGCTGTATGCATTGTTGTAATTTCTACAACATTTTGATAAGAAATATGTAATTGTTTTAAAGTAGATCTATCTAAACATTTCAGATTTAAGTCTTTATTGCATAGTATTAAGTAATTATTACAAAAATGTAGTATATTTACTACGCGTAATACATAATCATACTACAATACTCATAAAGATATTTTTTACTCAGGAGAATGTTTTCTTCTTAAAATATTTCTGATTACATAGCAACACTATAATTAGGCCTCTTTTTAACCTAGTAGTTAGCACTCCTACTTCATTGAGGGAGTCACGGGTTCAAATCTTGGGAGGTCCAACAACCTTTCCTTGATGTGATTGGACTATCGTCCAATAAGAACGATTGAACGGTAAAACATGCCAATAGTGTGGAAAGACAATAGAAAAATCGTATGTTATAGGGCCTATGTTGTAGGGACTCCAAAGGCTTTAAAACATGAAATAATAATAATAAAATACATTACGTTCAATTTTACATGGATACAAATCGAAATCTATTCTTACATGTCTATAATCTATTAGAGGCAGTCCAGCTTAAGGAAAGATTATTCGTTTACTTTGCCTTCAGTGCCCAATCCACTCCAAAATCCGCAGGATCCTGTGTCGGCCAACCTCACCTGAATAATTAGTTTAGTCACACTTCAAAGGTGTCCTTTTGGCTTTGATGTACCAAAAGGACATGTACCACACTAACACGTGTATTCATCACGTGACTTACATGGTGAGTAACACAATAATAGGCCAAGTAAATTACATGCACGGCTATATGATAACGTCTATAGTACGTGTTTTACTAGTTTTATAGCAATAAATGTAAAAGTTATATTTAAACTAGAATTGCATATAAATTGTACATATATTTTTTGTATCCATTATTAATATACCATAAATAAATTTTTGAAAGACAGTTAAAGCAATAAAAGAGATCAAGATACATTTCTAATATATTTTATAATATTTATAAATGTTATGCTTATTTTGCAGCCACATGTAAATTGCTGATATTAAGATAATCATTATTGATTAACATTTTTTAATTTTTGTTTTTATTTGTTACATTGTTAATATAATAAAATTTTACTTTATGTAGCTAAACATATATAACGTAGGCCACATATTAGTGTATTCCCATAAAGTTTATTGATTTAAAATACATGTTATGTATTAATATCAAAAGCCGATTATTTTATTAGTGTCGGCACTAATGGCGCAGTGCTGTAACCTTGGGGACAAAGTGTTCGGGAGATTGTAGGCGATAGGTTCTATGCTCGGTTCTCTTAATACCGACACGACGTCCACTCAATGGTTGCCATCGACGTGGACACTTCTAGAGAAGTCTGGAGTGTCCATGTCGGATGGTAGTCAAGATTAAGATGTTGTGTAGGGAAGAGAATTGAGTGTCAGACTTGTCAGTTAGCTGAAAATCAGACCTACACTACGTGGTTCGGATTCCACGTAAAGCTGTAGGTCCCATGGTTTCCCTGACTATTGTTCTATTAATAAATAGTCCTTTCTGAGCTAATTTGAACTCAGATAGTAACAATGACTACACTCGTTCATCATGACTCATCACACTCATTCAAAATCCATATCCGCCAAAATCTTGACGATCGGCGTCTTAAGAATAAATAAATAAATAAATTGTATATTTTTTGTATTCATATTTTATTACAGATAATGATCAATATTATAGTGAAATTATTATCAAAATAAGATATTGATTTTGTTTTTAAATTACAAAAAATATTTTTTAAAGACTGTACTAAGTAACTTATACCAGAATTATAAACAAATTAAATTAAAAACCATGATTCCACAGTAATTGTAAAAATGTTGTAAGAATGTAAGAGTTTCTTATATAAGTCGAGCTCAAGCCATGACCGAAGTATCTTGTGTTTAGAACCGTGTAATTATTATGCTGTCGGTATCTTGAGCTAGAAGACCGCTGAACATTTGTCAACGACACAAAACTCATTTCTTTTTCTTGCAATTCTCCTCTTCCTCCACAGCGCAATTTGTTTCTCTGGAATAACATTACTTTAATCAATAACATTTCAGCTAAATAATCCGATGTTTTCTTACGGTCACATACATTTAATACGTGTTTCATTATTGTTTTTTATTGCTATTATTTTTTTCTGTATCTGATATATAACGCGTGTATATATATATATATATATATATAAAATAACTTTATTACTCTAAATTGTTGACAGTACATCAATTTCATCTTGACAACAATTTAATTGGCATTAAAATTCATATCATGTTTTAACTTATGAATATAACTACAGTTTTCACGTATTAAATACAAGATTTATAATTCTAAAAGTACTAAGTAAAAACAGTAAAATATAAAGAAATAATGTCCCATATTCATTGTAAACTTACAGACAAAAATACATCATCATCATCATAAGCATCATCATCATGATCATCATCATCATCATCATCATCATCATCGGTCCTCAAGCTGATAACCTTAATATCTAACCCTAAACAAGAATTTGTTATAACGGGTTTACTTGTAACAGTAACTGTATTATCCATCACATTCTTACTTCACATGTCAGAAATATTTTATTTGTAATAATACATCAATTTATTAACGTAAGTTCTATTTAGCTTACAAATAAATTACATTTTCCATCGTATAATCAATTTTTGAAATAATATAAAATATATTACAATTTATATATTTGGGTGGAACTGGGTTTGTGATAAACTCAGTTATGTTTGATTAAAAGTCCATAAGATACTACGTGTGTGTAACATTTTTAAATTCTTGTTTATTAAACCTTTTAAGTTTAGTAAAACATTATAGAGCTATTAAATTTATTGAACATTGAAGAGTTGACTCATTTATTTTTTGAGTGTTTAAAATGTAATGTAACTTCCTTAAGCAATAAAAAATAGTTGTATATTTTATTTACTTTTAGTTGAATATTTACGTTTATCTCATCATATAAATGTTTGAATACATAAATGAGAGGTTACCTAAAAAGGAATAAATATAATCCTAAATAAAGAACCTTTCTGTGTGATAAAAAATACATATTTTTATTTGGTAAATTTTTATAAACTTATTATTTATTTCATGTGGTATTGAACTTTAATGTGTTATCCATCAATATTATTTAAATGAATAATGGCCAATGCAGTGACATAAGTAAAGTACAATTTACTGGTTATAAACTAAGTATTGGATTTCCCTTGATATCACAAAGCAGGCTATCAAAGGGCAGTTTGTGGCCTCTCGGGATGGCGCAAGTTTCTCAAAGCTGCCAACAAATTGCGTTTACATAAGCATTAAAAGCGCTTTTTAAGCCTTGCTTTTCTGTAATTTATTGTGTTAAGGAATAAAATGATTTAAAAACAATATAAAACATTTTCCCCACCCCTTAATTTTCAAAATGTACCTACAAAATATCATATTTGACGAACTTTATTGAGAAAGAGTTTAGCCTTTAGTTTTTCTAGTGCTTACCTTATCACTCATGAGAGATTTATTTATGTGGCTTTGAGGACTTTGGACTATTGCCACTCTGAGGAGCTTAGCCTACTTCCTCAAGATTTTAGTTTCAAGTAGTAAGAAGCAGCCTTGAGTGGAAGCAAAGACTACACCCTCCTAGGAAACTTCCGCTGTACATTAAAGCAACTCTCTAGCCTTCGGGCCTCGTAGGACGGGCGGGATGGCATACAACTACATGATTGATTGTAACATCGCTTATGGATATCAATCCTCGTGAGGGAACTTTGCATTTTGCATAATTTGAAGATCTCAGATATAAGGAACGTACGTGTAGGGGTGTATTAGTAGGTCACTAACACTGCACGTGTATTGGTGGGCGGGTGGGTAATGTAGTGATGCTTCTAGTGGTAAGTTTTGCCCATTTACATACATAGAGATTAAGGCTAGTCATTGGTGTGGAATGTGGGAGATACAGTAATGTGTGAATATAAAGGTGTGAGAGAACTGTGCTTGTAGCATAGCTTGTGAATCTCAGACCACGAACTCATGGGGAACTTAGCTTTCAGCATTATTTGTGAATCTCAAATCACGGCCTCATTATGGATTTATGCTTGTAACATTACTTGTCGATCTCAGACCGCGGCTTCATGATGGTTGTGTGCTTGTAGAATCGTTTGTGGATTTCAAGCTTCAGCCTCATGAGGGAACTCTCAGACCACGGCAACATGAGAGAACAGTGCTTGTAGCATCACTTGTAGGTTTTGAACAACATACTAATAATGGTTGTGGGCTTGTAGCACTGCTTAGTCATCTCAGACAATGAGCATGCTGTGCCTTTAGCATTATTTGAGGATTTCAGATCAGGGCCTCATAAGAGAACTTCCAGACCATATGAGGAAACTGTACTTTTAGAATAGCTTGATGATCTCGTAAGGTAACTGTTCTTGTAGTATCGCTTGAGGATCTGAAACTATTGCTTCACGAGGGAACTGTGCTTGTAGCATCGCTTGAGAAGACACATCACGGCCTCATAAAAGAACTGTGCTCAAAGCACCACTTGAAGCTCTTAAACCATGCCCTTGTGAGGGAACTCTCAGACCACGGACATGAGCGAACTGTGTTTTTAGCATCACTTTTGGATCACTTATGACGGCCTCATGATGGTTGTATGCTTCTAGAAGCACTTGTGGATCTCAGATCATCGCCTCATAATGGAGCTGTGCGTTTACTATCGCTTGTGTATCTCAGACAATGAGGTAATTGTGCCTGTAGCATAATTTTGTATCTCACATCACTGATGGCATCACGAGGGAACTTTCAGGCCACAGCTTCTTGAGTGAGCTGTGCTTTTAGCATCGCTTGAGAAACTCAGCCCATGCCTGTTAAGGGAACTGTGCTTGTAGTATCGCTTGATGATCTGAAACCATGGCCTCATGAGGGAACTGTGCTTGTAGCATTGCTTGAAGATACAGACCACAGCCTCATTAGGGAACTCTCAGACCATGGATTCATGAGGGGTCTGAGCTTGTATCACGTGTGGATATCAAACTACGACCTCATGATCGTTATGTGCTTGTAGTATTGCTTTTGTATCTAAGGTCATGGCCTTATAAGGAGGCTGTGCTTGTAGCAATCGCTTGAGGATTTCAGACCACGGCCTAATGAGGGAACTGTACTTGTAGTCTTCAGCCTCCCAAGGGATTTTAACGATATATCTAGTTTATAATCTTGACTTAACCTCACTGAAAGATCGAGAGTGTGTTCTTCGGCCTTTTACAGTAACTATAACGCTTTATTATAATATTAAAATTCATAAAAATAAAAAAAAACATACTATTTTATTGGTTTCCTCTCATCTACCAGTCGACACATACGATAGTATTATATGTGCCACTGTCTAAAAATGTTAAGACTTTAAAAAAATTTAGGATAAATTCCGTATCGAGGGATAAAATACCTGTATTTTCATACCCTATGTTGGTATTTCAAGTTTTTATTATTTCTTTTAACAGATGTCCTTATTATTTATTCAATATTCCCCTACACCGCACATACATTTGAAGTTTTTGTGATAGTTCCATAGAAAATCTGTCAAAAATAATTTAGAAATTGTTTACTTATACATGCTGTAATATAGTTCAATGCATATAAGCTCAAATAGTAAATTATTTGTAACTAAAACATAAAATTAATATCATGTAAATATGTTTAGAGCATGAAGTTAAAGAACAAACTAAATGAGAATTCACATCAACCTGTAGTCCGGTTGCAGATTGGATGAATCTAGAAACTGTGGGGCCCCTAAGAGGCCTCTGGGCAGAGGATCTGCCCTTTACTGGAATTGGATCCAAATTAAATTTACAGCAATCCAAGTAGAGGTGTGGGGATAGGTGATTCACATGTGATTGCCTAAGTGACTAAAGGCCTATGGGGCATTTCATGATTGGAGGAATGAAAAGTAAGACCAGCCGAAACCGTTTGAGTTTTATCGTATTTGTTTATTCACTGTAATATTGGTTTATAGATCATGACGTATACAAATAACTACTGACATTTGATTCAAGTTTCTATTTTCAAGTAAGACGTTTGGCTGCTCTACCTTGTATTATATTTTATGTTTCTTTTATATATATTTAGGTTTTTCACGCTATTTAAAAATACTTTAAAATATATACATATTTTTTAACTGCATATCACAGTTAATGCAAAGAATATTTGTTAAAAACACTACATTATGTTATTATTTTAAAAAAATCCCTTAATTAGAATTGACTTAATAGTTTAAATGTCCAATGTACAAATCCAAAGTGTTTTAGTAGATAAATATATTATTCTTAAAATACTAGATAAACATGTTATTCTTAGAATACTAGATAAACAAACTATTCTTAGTATACTAAATAGCATACCATTATTATAATACTAGATAAACATACCATTCTTAGAATGCTAGATAAAGATAGAAAATATATTACATTGAGTGTTTGTTGTATTATAATATTATATTGATTATTTATATTATAGTGTTTGTTTTATTTATTTATAATTCCCAAATGATAATCAAACTATTCATGATAAATTAGCTTATTATTATTTTTTTTTTTTTTTTTACATCAAGTTATAATTTAATTTAAAACAGTCACTTTTAAAACATAAAATTGCTATATTTTAGTAACTTCATATACCATAAATGTTAGTATAGTATGTAATAATAAAAACCAATCGAATTAAATGGGTATGTAAGGGTATAAATATTAATCATAGCCATTGGGTGTAGTATCATAATTAAGTTTTAACTGTAATTAAATAATAAATATTAAATAGCATTCCAATTAAATCAGCCAAATATTTTATAAAATGAATACTTTTTAATCTGTTTTACTGTTTATTACTTTTTTTCTGTTGATAAGCTAATTCAAGAAAGTAAATAAAAGGTTATATTATATATCTTAGATAAAAATTTTAATTAGCTATGCATAAAATTTACCAAATTTGACAATGTTTCTACACAAAATAATACTAATAAAAGTTCATTAGTAAAAGCAAGATTCAAAGATTAAGTGTATATTTTTAACTATTTCTAATAAAAATTAAGTATAACAGTGAAAATAGCGCATTATACTCCATTACATTTACAGTAAAGTAAAAAAGTTATCATAATTGTACGGACAGAATTCAGCAGGTAAACAGAAGATTATAGTCATGTTGTTTTTTTCCAAAATGTTTGATATGGTTACATTTTAAAATATATAATTAATAAAAGCAATAGTTTATTAATTTTACTACAGTAATATTGAATGTGTTTGGCAACTAACAGAGAGAAAATCAGCGAATTATTTGGCACTGCAATGAAAGTCCCAATAACGTGCGGGACTCAGGATAAGTAAAGCCACTGGTCTAACTGGCTCCAGGGTAGCTTTCTGGGAGAAGTTAATTGTGAGGCCATTCTTTACTTCCAGCATTTCGCATGTTGTCACTGATCCAGGTATATTGTTTTGTTTTTCATGATCTATTATTATTGTTAGTTAACTTCGAATCATTTAGTGTTAACTATTGGAAATATATTTTTGAGTTTCAGATATAAATACTTAGGCCAAATAAGAAATAAAAATTAAAACTAGCTGAAAACATTACAAAGTACTTAATATATATATAAAAAAATACATATTCAGTGCAATGGTATTAACAATCAAATAATTTTTTTTATTTGTGTAACTCTACCTGTCTGGTCGTCAAATAGCGTGTGAGGTCATCCAAAGCTGTAAAGTAGTAATTCCAACTATCATTGAATTTAATTTCAACGATACTATCCAAATTCAGATTGCGTTTAGGATAAGAAAAAAAAATCACTTATTATTAAATTGCAAATAATCAGCTTAAAGCAAATGTATTAGGCCTATTTGTGCGAAACTAAATATGTATCTAAGTTTTGTGAGGAACATTTTACTAAGCTAGAAAAAATTTAAAAAATCAATTCTTGACGGTATGTATTTTTTGTGGTGGTGTTCATCACTGATTTATGTTAAATAGCTACACATCACATCGATTTTTTAAATTTTATATTTCGGATTTACAATCTGAAGCCATTTTCAAACATTTAACAGCCTAAACAATTTTTAATAAAAACATAATTAATTAGTAGATCATATGTTTCTTAAAATATTTAACAGATGATTTGATCAATGAAAATAGTTGAATATATACTATATTAATTTATATAGTATATATTAAATGTATGACATACTAATTATTTTTTATTTGTATTAAAAACTGTTTATGTTGTTAAATTTTTAAAGATGGCTTAGATTGTAAAGCCAAAATATAAAATTTTTAAAAGTGATGTGATGTGTAGCTATACAGCTAACATAAATCAGTAAAAAAAAGACTGAAAAGAATTGTCATAGATTTAAAAATATTATAAACATACCTGAAATACATTTTGTATACTGAGATTTAATATAAACGAATCAATAAAATGTATTTAAATTAGTTACTTTATTCGCTATTCATCGTTAACCTATTTTGTATTTGATTTTTATTTTTTTTTTTTTTTTGTATAATTATATTTGCTCATTTTTTAATCACAAATTTTATCGTTACAGTTTTATATCTGTAAAAACATGCATAATGCTTTAATTATGCTCATTAAAATTGGAATAGAACAAATATATTCATCTGCACACAGCTTAAATATTTAGCTCAGCAATTTTTATATACGTTAAAAATAGAAATATATGATGTAATATTTACGTTGGTATGTCAAATTAAAAAACCTTAGTGGATTATTATTATTATATTATATAATAATTTAACAAATGACGCACATTTTTGTTAATTTCATCATTTATGCAGCAAAACTTTATAAACATATTTAATAACTCCACATACTGTAGCTGTAAAAAATACATTCATTAAAACAAATTTTGGAATTATGAAATATATTTTAAATTTAATAATGATTGATTCTTAGATAAAGAAGACAAGGTTGGAAATTTGTCATCATTGCGTGAAAAATACCAATCAAGAAGTTTCGACTTGGTAAAACACAAATCTTTTTTAGTGCTAAATACCAACTTACATATAAACAAACATGTTCTAAAATTACGTTCAAAAACTAATACACTTATGTACATTTTAACCTAGAACCTAGAATGTGGTACAACAAACTGAACTTCTAAATCTAAATAATTATAACTGGGTTGATTAATATAACTAATGAGGTGCTGCCGAGGTCACTGTGGGTCGTAAGACTTTATCTTATTGTAATATTTAACTATTGTAGTGTTCTATTCCTACTAATGTATGTATTTTCAGTTTAAAATGTAACTATAATAGTTATTGTAGGTAATAGTTAGTTTAGATTATAAGGTAGTCTCAGTTCTTTCAAGTCACATATATCATTTTTGTGCATGCTTAATGTCATTTTTGGGCGAGCCGGTGGCCGAGTGGTCTAAGGCGTCAGGACTTTAAGCGCGGATTAAAGATAGCGCTGGTTCCCAATCTGGCCTATATTGGAAATATTTATCAGTAATATTAACCTTCTACTGTACTGGTTCGCCCCCTTACTCTGTCTAAATAAATTCCTGGCACAGATCAATAGTCTATGAGGGATGGGCAGAGTGAGGTTAAGAAGGAGGTTGGCCTCTCTTTTTCTTTTAAATAAAAAATAGTAAACAATTTCAAATTACTTGTGTTTTTAATGTACTATAAATTTATGCTTAGTTAGTTTAATCTCATTTCAGTCTGATTGGAATAATAGTTTAATTGTATTTTAACATGTTTTCAGTTGATATCATGGCCTCGGCAGATCCTAATTAGTTATATTAATTCACTCGGTTAATTTTTTTGGATATAGTAGCAGTACTTTTTGTTTTACCCCATTATAGGTTAAAATGTAGATAATTCATTTAGAAAAGTTTATTAGTTTAAGAACGTAATTTTAGAACATGTTGTATTTTAGATGCAATTTAGTTTTTAGCACTTCAAATAGATTTTTGTTTTAACACATAAAACATCGTGATTGGTATTGTTCACTTAATTATGGCAAATGTCCAACAATCTTTGTCTTCGTCATTATTAAATATGTTTAATTTAAACCCATACAATTTTACCAAGGACCAAATGAAGAAAGAACATATTAGTAGGGAATTTAGGAGAAAATATAAAAATGTTGTTTGTTTCATTATTACTATTTTTTTTTTTTTTTTTTTTTTTTTTTTAATAAAACCAAATTCTTTTTTTAACTGGCAATAGTTTCTCTACAATTAATTATTTATACAGTTATAAAAACAAACAGATAGTTTGTTATAATGTTTTTGCTAACAACGTAATAATATAAATTAGTGAGCAAAATGTATAATCTCTATGTTTTCTTTTCCCACGTTCATTTATGAGAGGGCGGATGGGTCATTACTTCCGTTCGCTGTTCTGAGGGCAACATCCCTCAACCCCTATTATTTAAATTTGATCAGAATAACGCTGTGATAGAAGTGAGGTATACAACCAAACGTATTTGATATCGTACGAGTCGATTGTTTTTACTCAAGAGTGTTGAGAATCACCTCAACTAAATACCGTACTGTTAAGACTGTAGATTTTCATATCCTAAATCTGACTTGAATTGGCAAAAGAAAATTATCTTCCTCAAAGTGGATGTACAATTTAGTAAACATTACTGACTCAAAACCTTTGGCGAACACCGGTATAAGTGTGATATGCCTATAGCTAGAGACATCTACCCGGGGACCCTTGTTGTAAATTGGAATAGTTTTAGCTATCTTTAGTGCGTCTGTAAAAATGCCCTCTATTAGACAATCGTTAATTAACATTGCTACGACAGGAGCCACTGTTATCAATTATCTGTTTCGTAACACTTAGGGTTACGTCATACATATAATTAATAATCATAATCAGGATCTTAATGCTTTAATTATTGTAAAATTGAATTTGCAAACATATATTATGTGACATCATAGTGTTATGAAGGGGCCCAATTCCATTCGTACTATATGATTTTATGCTGAGTACTGCTGAGGCAATTAGAGGGGGAAGACCGGGAGTTGATGTAGAGGTGGACAGACGGAGAGTGGCAGCCGAGCGACCCGTGTGCATCGACGGACCCAGGAGGAGGAGAGGAGATGACATCCCGACACCCTCAGACACTTGAAGACACGGCTAACTAGCAGGGTAGACGTTGTATGTTTTATGTCCGCGTAGGGGCTATATTGGTAGGGTCAAATGATTAGCGGTACCACCCAAAAAGTAATTACAGGTAAGATAAATATTTTTGTTTGGTTCTTATTTTATCCTCGGAGTTACCAACCCCCTAAGCGATCCCCTTCACTGAGGGTGACGTGACAATAGTTTCATCAAACGTTTTTAGAGACAAAGATTATTTTTGACAAATTTGTTAGTGTGTGGTTAGTAAAATAAATACTGTAAATTGTTATATTACCATACATATAGAAAAGTAAAAACAAATTTGTAGGTTTATTGTTAGATTTTTACGGTTAACTGACTATGTATGTAAAGCTTGATTAGTAATTTAAAAAATCATTCCTTTTTCGTTAATTCACTACCACTACGTTTTCCGTTACATCACTATCACTACTTTTTTGTCTTAATTACGGTCAGGTTAGGTAATGTTAGGTTGTGTTAGGTGGCTACTAAAGTTAATCACAATTTTAAAGTGATAAATTATTATGTAAGTATATATCCAATTATTGACTTACCGCCGAATGCGCTATCCGTGTGCAAGTTCTAGGAAAGGTATAAGATAAGAACTTCGATTCCTAGCGGATAATGAATACCACAGTGGACTAAAATGTTATTGGGGAACAGTTTTTAAAGCAATAGAATACTTATCAAGTGGTCATGAATAAACGAAAATAAAAAGAAAGATAGTGGTAGTGAATTAATGGAAGGGATCCAAAAAATCTACCAAGTTAACTTGTGTAGGGTTGACAAATTACTGGTAAAAATTACAAACCACTAAACCTGTTGAGTAGGGTTAGTGGTTACTGGTCAAAATTTACCATTATGCAAAATTTGAAACATCTTGCTCATCTATAAATAGGCTATACTACCATACGTGAGTGAGTGATACTTTTTATTTGTAAATATCACTGAAAATGCGACCTAACAATAAAGAATTGAGTTATATCAATGAATTCTTAAAAAAACAATATATGTTACAGATCAGCTACTCGGGTGGTGGTAGTAGCCTCATGGTCTATCGGATGAAGGAGGAACTAAGGGGCCCTCAAGGGCTCTCTGGCCGGAGGAATTGGCCCTTACAGGAATTGGATCCAAATTACATTTACAGCAATCCGAGTGGAGTCACATGTGATTTGCTAAGAGGATAAAGCCCTCTGGGAAATTCTGTCGCTGGAGGAAGACTAAGTAAAGCCGGGCAGAAGCTTAAAGCTTAAGAACAAAAATAGTAATACAACTATTATGCTATTTCACATTGAAACTACACTAACTACATTAATCTGTAAGATTATTATGTGTAGCATATGTTAGCACAAATCTTATTTGTGCATAACATAAAATGGTTTAGTTATTTTTATCTTCTAAAACTTCTCGTATTTTTGAGTTTCAACTAAAAAGCAATCATT
Source organism: Stictocephala bisonia (assembly GCA_035578905.1). Taxonomy (NCBI): domain Eukaryota; kingdom Metazoa; phylum Arthropoda; class Insecta; order Hemiptera; family Membracidae; genus Stictocephala; species Stictocephala bisonia. The sequence continues at coordinate 220,058 of JAQJVL010001083.1, read as the reverse complement.
CATAGCCGTTATAACATGTTTAAATCCAAAATGTCCCTCTCCCCCCCCCCCCTACGACCAGACGAAAAATGTTTTATGTATGTCAATTATGGAAATAAGAGGGTGTCATAATATGTTTTAATTTATGGGTAAGTTATAGTTTTTCAAAATAATGCTCTTATAAAGTTAAAATGTCTAGTAGTAAATTTACATACCTTGTAAATAACATGTAGTGTATCAAACCTATTTTAAATGTTATTTAAATAGTTTTCTAACAAATAAACTGATATACTAGAGCTATTCTAGAGAATATGTTAGCCTGTATATACTTATATAATATGTATTTAAATATACAAACTTTTTTACAATAATTTAAGAACATGTTTTCTTTATATTACGTTCTTTTTACAAACCATAAACCATAAAATAACTGTAACATGAAAATTCCTTGTTATTTTTCTATAAAAAATTTAATATAACTGTCAAATCTGAAAAATGGCTGAACTGATATATTGATTAAAATAACTTCATTAAAATGGCGTTGTTTTAAATCTATATCATACAAATTGTTACCAACATCTTTGAAATTCGTAATATGACTAAAGAGCGGTGACAGATTCATAAAAAAGAAAATTTGGATATCGTTTTAAAAATGTAATGTGGCTTGAAAAGATGCTTGCCATAAATAATGTAAAATACTTTGATGTCTGTTGACAGACTTTTCTTTCATAAGGTTGTACAATTTGGTTATTATGATCTGAAGATGCCGTAACTGGCGAAAATGCATTAATCAAAAATTAAAAACTGTGGAATTACTAAAAATGTTTCATTTAAAAAGGTTGTCTTTCTACGAATGTAATAAAACTTATTACAATATTAAACCATTAAAAATATAAACTCTAACATCTTCAAATGCACATAATGAGAAAATTTAATCACAGTAAAAATAGAATATATCTAAATACGTTTTAAAGATAAAATGAAACATTTATTACATATTATGAAGACTATTATGAATAAAAATATAAAAAATACTATCCCAGAAGCAATTGTGCAATCGTAGACTGGAATAGTTATTGCACTGCAACGGAGCAATACAATTTTTAATGGTATGCAGACAAATGGGTAGGCATAAAACCCCTGCAGTGCTAGCTTGGTTTTTAAAATATAAATATGTACTCTAATCTATAATAAATATCAATCCTTTATTGCGAGACCAATGCGCTGCAACAGAGCAAATACATACCCTTAATGGTATTCACACAAATAGGTGTAGAATCCCTGCATTATTATTTTATTTTTTTAAATTTATTTATGAATTTACGCGTTTTGTATAATTGAGGATTATGATGAGAGAAGCCATGCATGTTTGTGGTTTTCAGCTGATTCAAGACTTTTTGACTAGAAGGAAAATTACTCAAACATAAAAAGAATGATTTAAGCAAAAATGTTATTCGGATCACTATAGAGCCAAGACAGATATACCGGTTCACATATTGATTGAACCCTCGACGCTAAAGGTTGTTCAGTAAGAATTAAGAACAAGGTCATCCAAATCCCTTTGTAGCTGAACATCCTCACTCTTAACTCTGTATTCTGTTTGTGGCTTGCGATATACGCCTGCACTTCAACTTGGCTTTCTACAAAACTGCGTAGTTCTTCTATATTGGTCACCTTCGATTGATAGTGCTGGCGACCAATACCACTGTACGTGTATGGGTAGGCGGGTGGGTCAATACCACTTTACGTCAATATCAATGGCAAAAATAAAACTTTAATTTTATCATTGAACGTAATATCATATGTTTACTGTCGCCACAGAAATTATTATTAGTGTGCTTGCGCGCGTGTGTATAGTTTGTCTGGAAACACCTCAATATATTCTTCATTCATCGAAATGTAAGTTCGGAACTTTTACAATCTTAATAGCTATTGGGCACTTTTTTATAAACATTGTTTAGTCATTTCACTCTAGCGGGGGACTTTCTGTTAAGGTCATCGTCAACAATATAACCATTCTGACTTTAACAATGAATTTATATATGATTTTGAGCCAGGCAAGAAATGTAATATTTGACTTTTTTCAGAACTAATGAAGTATTTGTGTAAACAACAAAAACACGCTCCTTGTATTTTTTCTTTTCATTTTTTACCTTTGTAATGAAAAATATTATTTAAAAAATATTATAACTAATTAATTGTTGTATAGGCTAGAGTTTACGCCTCTGTATATAACCCATTAAATTGCTCTCTTTACTGGTTAGATTTTTTCCGTTCTGCGTTTCTTGATATTAGATACTAATACAAGTGTCTTCATGCATCTAATCATTATATTTAGTCCAATAGCATCCTCACTGTCCAGTCACCTAATTATTATAACTTAACAAAATGTAAATGACTAAAACGTACCTCTTCATTTTAACAGTTATCTTCACTGTAAATTATATTCCATATAATAAAATGTATAATGAATTAAAAGAATAAGTCTTGGAAAGTTTAGTAAAATATGGATGGTTTTTTTAGATACATTATACGTTTTGGTACATATCTAGTACAATGAACGTCACACAACAGAAATATATTACAAAATGCACAAATATACCACAATACAAGTACAACATTCACAAATATACCACAATATAAGACCAAAATGCACAAATATACCACAATACAAACATAAAATTCACAAATATGGCACAATACATGCACAAAATGCACAAATATACCTCAATACACGTACAACATTCAAAAATATACCACAATACATGCTCAAAGTGCACAAATATTTACAATATAAGTACAAAATGCTCAAATATTATGGTGATCGATTTCGACGAAACGCGCTCACCTTTGTCACAAGAGAGCAGGGATTCACACAAAAATTACATAGCAAATATTTACGCATTTTGTGCTTGTATTGGGTTATATTGTGCATTTTGTACTTGTATTGTTGCATATTTGTGCATTTTGTGCTTGTATTGGGCTATATTGTGCACTTTGTACTTGTATTGTTGCATATTTGTGCATTTTGTTCTTGTATTGTAATATATTTTTGTTGTGTGACGTTCACTTGTACTGTATAAATGTGAGTAATATCCCTAAACCATTCGACTGCTTGTTTTATTACTAATGGAGATTAATCTATAACCTAGTAAAAAGCTATAAACATGACCCTAGATAATTATAATGACCTAATGTATCATGTTTTTTTCAAGTTAAAAACAACATTGTAATTAAAATCTCTCCACCTATGAATATTTTAACAATAACCAATGTAATTCCAAGTATTTTTAAGTGACCCGCACAACAAAAAGAAAGTTAATTTTGGTGATTCCAGGGATAAGGAAGAATGGAAATGTTGAGGAATCAATGAAAATTGTTGCAAGTGCTCTTAATTATTTTCCTGTATTGGATAATGAAAATGTTTTGAAATCTATTTCCTTAAATAACAACTCGAGTTATGTCATGGTATTGAGTGGATGCCACCTGATGCAAGCCTAATTATGATAACTAATCAACATTTTTTTACAATAAGTATCGTAGTTATTTTTTAGTTCTAAAAAGTTTACCCTGTACATAATATTTTATGATTTTCGTTATTGATGGACAGATTAATAAAATAATGAAATGACAACGAGTTTAAAAACTTTAAAAAAAGACTTAAAAATCTTCTATCGCTAAGCCAAATTGTTTAATAACAAACAACGAATACGCAATAATGGATCCAACAAGTTTAATTATAATAGTCAGTATAAGTTATTCCAATATGAATACTATGATTTTAAGAGTACTAGTTTATATAATTTTAATAATTAATTTAGTAACACAATGTTATGTACAGTAATATAAATTATAATTAGTGCCTTTTTTATAATATCACATTTAAATTATTTATTGCTAACCTTCATGTTTAAAAAACATTTTTAAAATCTAAAACATTGGCGGAATTCATTTTATAAGGTACATTTCGGACATATATTTTTACCAAACAATGAGGGATACCACCTGCAGATGACTTCACAGATATTGGCAACTCAGCTACCGCAAATATTAGATTTCACTGTTACTTTCTTATGTCGTTTTGGCTCACTCCACTCTTGTTCGAAATAACATCACTATGCTGTAAAGAATAATCTAAGCAATTGCCTTTGACAGATTAAAGCATTTAATTAGTTGCTACTTTTATGTGATTAAGTGCATTTTAATGATGATTTAGATCAGTAATAAGTTTTAAATAATTGGGGTATTTAAAACACCAAAAATGAATGTGTGGCTCAATAAATCATTACGTATATGGTTGGATGGGTGGGTATGTCATGGAATCCTTTAATTAAATTGTATTAAAACATAATAGAATATCTTACCGTATCAATAGGGTTTTATAAGTAGTACAATTAAAATAATGCGGCTTAATAATTTTTGTCAAGCTTAATACCACCTTCAATTTATAAACCAAAAACATCAAGTGTACTTCGTTATGGAACACTTTTTCCTGCAGTTTTAATCGAACTATTCAAATAAATTCAGAAAAATAAAATTTACGTAACATTTCCTATTGATTAATTGCAACTGGAGTTGATATTGGTTTTCTTCGTTTTATTTTAAAATTTTACAAAATCGCCAATAAAAATTACTTTTTACTAGGCATTTTGCCAGCGAAGGACTAGTAAAATACAATAAAAATAAAGTTGTGTTGCCTGATGCTGGCGAAAGGCCTAGTATAAAGTGATTTTTATTGGTGATTTTGTAAAATTTTAAAATAAAAGGATCTCTTGTTAAGTTCAATTTCTCCATTCTTCCTTTAATTATATCTCTTTGTATGACATAATAAGAGATAATTATTAATTGATAGTGTAATTTTGCTTCAATTTAAGTTGGTTCAAGAGGTTTTTCTTAACGAACCCCTTCCTAATAAAGCACTTTTGTAACCTATTCCCGTAACACTCAGCTACAATTCCATAATTTGATGGCCAATATGCAAGTAGGATTTGTCCGGTTATTTGGAGGAATTTTCCGGGGATAACTACCGAATTGCTGTTATCTTCTATCGTAATAATGATGAAAATGAACACTTAAACTTATACACTAAATTAATATTATGATGTATAGTTAAGTTCTCACTGCTTGATCAAATAGTGCGGTTTCCTCATGGTGACACGGCTCAACACTGCAAATGGTGGATTTAGATGGAATCTCCAAACCAATCCTGTATCGGAGAGTAACTTCAGCAGCTTTGAGCAGGAGAAGAATTGGCGATTAATCGGATATCAGTTGGAGGAGTACTAGTCCAGGTGGGCCTATAAAAAGGACCTCCTCGAAATGTATTGTCGTAGTTACTGTATTGCTGCATGCTCACTTTCTTTGTGGTGCCTAAGAAATTTATACCTAGGAAGTTTGCTGATAATAATAAGAGAGCTGTCACTATTGGGATTTATTGAGACAGAATAGCGTGATTTCAAGAGATGTAGGTGCATTCAGGGCCTTTTGCAAGCGTATTAATTAGCACTTCTGTCTTCACTAGAGAGGTTCCATTGGTTAAAATTCCGGGAGATCCAACTAAATGTAACTTTAAGTCCCAAGTTACTTTGAAATACTCTGTCCATAACGGCTCTGGTGTTGAAAGACCCTCATAAATGTTCAAAATATGAGACACCTAATCATTCCAACTTAATAAAGCAATGTTCAATACTACTACATGCCTAGATTGAGATAACTCATAAACGGATCATTGTTTTATTTCGAATCTGTAATATTCTTGGTTGCATATTACACTTTATTGAAATGCTCTTGAATGTTTTGTAAGTGAACATGTATTCGTTCTTTAAATTCTCTGTGAGTCTCATCAGCGCTTAGGTTACAAGCCTCATGCTCTTATGAGCCTCAGTAATTTCATGGAAAATGCAGAGGAAACGTTGATAAGGTACGTAATGGATCAAGTAATGTGTATAAATGTTAGGTTGTAAGCTACAAAATGTTGTTAGTAAGCAGTAGTCTCGTTACTAAACTTAGAAGGCTTCATTGTTTTTGTTACTCTCCCATTACATTGGTTCTGTCAGTTGACATTTCCAATATGATCAATGAAGGGAATTTCATGGGATGAAATGCATTTTTATACGTATTTCCAGAGGATTATGAAAAGATTTGTGATTTTCTCCAACCTCATTAAGTAGCAGGTATGAACAGAATCCAATGTATCCCCAAAATAGAAAGAAGTGATTTAGTCCTAAAATTACAGTTGAGCAATCGCAATCATATTGAAGGTTGTAAAATTTCTTGCACAACGGGTTTTGTTTCAATATTTTAGGTCTATTTATAGGAATACTGATCATGAGCTACATTACAAGGCAAAGTAGGCTACTGTTACCTAGATTATTTCCTAAAACCTGCATACTTCTGTCCTACACATGCAGGTATTAGGTAGGTTGGTGAAAGTATAGATTGTAAAGAAGAGAAAATGCTGATTTGCAGTTTTCTGAAAATAACCTTAACCTAGTCAAAATGTTATTTATCTTCACTGACATTTTATTAATTGGTTAGTGTTTATTAGCAACTCAAAAATGAGGAAGTTATATCACGTTTTTTATTTATTTTGTAGAGCCATAAGTGGTAATATCTAATAAAACTTCTTTTACGACTTTTTTCTATATTTATTAACATTCCTATCATGGTTACTCTCCCTACTCGAGTTTCTCCTAAGGTTTCTCCCCCCTTTAGAACTTGAGATCGTTCTGAAAGAGCAACCGGCAGCTCTATTAGCTGCACGTGTTGCTAATATATAACAGGGGATGAGCAGAACGTAGTATTAGAGATAGACTAAATTATAAACAAACAACTAATGTTAGTGAAAAATAACCTACAATATTCATATAACAAAGTTTATATTGTATATTTTCTGTTCCACGTTGTTTATAAGGTCTTCTTTACAATCACCATTTGTTGTCCCATCAAGAAACAGTGGAAAAAGTTGAATAAAAATTGTCTTCCTGACAAACATTACCTGTCATTTTTTTTCGGGAGTAAAATGATGTTGACATAATCGTAATCAGATCAATCTTCGCATTTATAAACGGTGAGGCGACAGTAGAAATAACTGGGAAGGGTTGTGTCAGTAACAGTTGTCTTTAAGGCAGGTTTCTAGCCTGAAATATCCACACATCTGAAATAATTAGGAAGGGTTGTGTCTGTAACGGCATTTTTAAATGTAGGTTTCTATCCTTAACTATCCAAACATCTGAAATAATCGGGAAGAGTTGTGTTAGTAACGGTGGTCAAGGTTTCTAGCCTGAAATATTCAAACATCTGAATCAATTGGGAAGGATTTTGTCAGTAACAGTAGTCTTCAAGGGAGGTTTCTAGCATGAAATAATCACACATCTGAATCGAGAAGGGTTGTGTCAGTAACGATGGTCTTTAAGAGAGGTTTCCAACCTTAAATATTCACACATATGAATCAATTGGGAAGGATTGTGTCAGTAACGGTGGTCTTTAAGGGAGGTTTCTAGTATGAAGTATTCACACATCTGAAATAATTGGGAAGGATTGCGTCAGTAACGGTGGTCTTAAGAGAGGTTTCTAGCCTCATATATTCACACGTCTGAATCAATTGGGAAGGATTGTGTCAGTAACGGTGGTCTTTAAGGGAGGTTTTTAGTATGAAGTATTCACACATCTGAAATAATTGGGAAGGATTGTGTCAGTAACGGTGGTCTTTAAGGGAGGTTTCTAGTATGAAGTATTCACACATCTGAAATAATTGGGAAGGATTGCGTCAGTAACGGTGGTCTTTAAGGGAGGTTTATAGTATGAAGTATTCACACATCTGAAATAATTGGGAAGGATTGCGTCAGTAACGGTGGTCTTTAAGGGAGGTTTCTAGCCTCATATATTCACACATCAGAATCAATTGGGAAGGATTGTGTCAGTAACGGTGGTCTTTAAGGGAGGTTTTTAGTATGAAGTATCCACACAACTGAAATAATTGCTAATTATATTATTATTTTTGAGAGGAAATGTACTGCCTAGCTTATAATGTATTATAACCATTATTTATAATATTATTGTTGTTATTTATATAGTAAGTGGCTATTACTTAATTTGTTGGCGGAAAAGTTGAGCTTCTATAAGTAATGTGTGTTGGGTGGAAAATTACCTGCTATAAGTCATATTATGTACTAAATGGAAAAATGACTTGCTATAAGTAATATATGTTTATTGAAAAATTACCTGATATAATTTATATGTGTTGGATGGAAATTATCTGCTATAAGTACTGTGAGTTTATGAAAATTACCTGCTATTATTCATGTGTGTTTAGTTGAAAAATAGATGCTATAAGTCTTGTGAGTGTAATTGAATATGAGCTGTTATAAGTTGCGTAAAACTAAATGAAACGACATGAAATTAAATGAAACGAAAAGAAATAAAACTAGATCAAAAGAAATTAAATGTGTCTTAATTAATGTGGCAAAGTTAGACATATTTAGTCCTCTCCTCCACTTAACCACTATAAGTCGTTGTAAATCATGTCAGTTGGATGGAATGTGAACTGTTTTAATTGATGTGTGTTTGATTGAAAGTGAGATGCTTTAATTAATTTGAGTTATATGGGAAATGGCTGCTATAAGTCATGTGAGTCGGAAATAAAGGTGAACCGTTTAAAGTCGTGTGGGTTGGGTTGAATGGTATATTTTATAAGTTTTTGAGGAGGGTGAGCTGCTATAGTTTCATTTGTTTTGACAAGAATTGTAACACATGGGATGGGGGAGTATAAAGTTTACCATGGTTTAATATATATGTTCTGTGGGAGACCCATATATTCACGTTTTATATAAAGAATTTAAGTTGCATGTATTTAAATTGTAGACTGAATGTATTTAAAATCAATTGCTTAGTATGTTGTGGATGGTCAGTTGAACTACCATACAAATTATGGTTTGTAAGTAAATATGAAACGAGTTGGATGGATAGATGAACATTATAGGATTTTATGTGTTGGATGAGTCAATGTTCAGTTGCAAGTAATGTTCATGTACTTTTTGTTATAGCCTCACGGGAGTCATATGATGCTTATAACATATGTATAAGTGTTGTAGATATAGTTTTATTTATTTATTTCTGATACTAACTTTCCGTAGATCCTCTACAGATATAAATAACGTTATGTATTAATGAGCCTGAAAATGTTAATTACTTCTATTGATTGCTGGAGGCTTACTTCTATTATTATTATTAGGGTGACACAAAATAACGGAAATTGTACAAATGCGTATAAATAGCTGCGATGCAGGACAGTGACCTTAACCTAATGAATACTCAGTAACAATACTTAAAATGGTTCTATGGAACGTACAACAGCGTGCGTTAGCAATTAAGATGCATTTTAAAAAGTGTGATGGTTTGAAAACATGCAGAGGGAGGGAGGGAGTTCCAGCATTATTGCAAGTTAGGACGTCATGATGCCATTCCATCAAAACATGCAATAAAAAATTGGACTAATAACTTTGAAGAAACTGGTTCTGCTTTAAATAAAAAACCAACAGGGTGAGCAAGAAGTGTTCGTAGGCCTACTGCAAAGAACATTAGTGTTGTTCGCGAGCGTGTGTTACGAAGCCCACGGTGTGGGGACGTTACCATCTTTCGTTACCTGAAGTGAACAATTTTCCGCACGTTCGTGAGTACTGGTCTCAAAATAAACTGAACGGCAATAAGTAGAAGCTGTGTGCGAACTGTTCAGTAATCGCGTTATCTAAAGATTCATTAACGTTTCCTGGCCCCCTAGATCACTAGATTCTTTCGTTTGTGGGGAATATATCAAAAGTAAAGTGTACACGACTCAGTCAACTGCGGATGATGAGTTAAAACAGAGAATTTTGGGTGAAATTCACAGCATCCCAGCCGAGACGTTGCAGCGTTCAAGGGGAATCCCCAGTGCAGATTTCAAGAATGTATTCGCCATCTTAATGACATACTTTTTAATAAATGATATAAACCATTAATGTTTCTTAGATTGAAAGTTTTAAAGTTTCAATTACCATGAATCACATAATTTTTATCCATCACTCTTAGTATTTTTTTCTTTTTTTATTATTATTTAAAAGTTCCCGTTATTCTGGGTCACCAGTTATAATAACGGTGCGATGAGGGATCATTATATGCTGGTTATGGTGAAAATACCAACTCTACAGAGACCCGTAAGTGTGAAGCATACTATTAGCACTGTATAGTGGAATCTCCAAGCCATTACCGAGGCAATGGGCTGCGCGGATTTATAATAATACGTTTTCCACACAGCACTATTCCATGATATTTGCTTTCTTATTACATAAAGATATTCCTGCATAGTGTAATTCTATTACTTATTACATTTAGAGTTATCTGGAGAAAATCAATTATGTATATACAATTTTTAATTGTTTAATTCTCTTATGAATTTTACAAAGAATTCTTACGTTGTAATAATAATGAACAATAGGTAATAATGGAATAGCTATTACAAGGATAACTATAATTCTCTGAACAGTTAAAACTACAACTGGTCACAAATCTTCTATAATCCACAAGTATATTACATGATCCCACCCGCCCTCTCATATACGTAGAGCGGTTTTGTGTTACGAGTGTATATATTACGTTGGCAGTAACTAACATAATGAAAAACCCATCCACCCACCCATACACTATAGTGGTGACCTACCCACCCGCCCATACACTACAATGGTGACCTACCCACCCACACGTATACACGTTCAGAGGTGGCCAATCTACCCACACATACTCTTAAATATAGAGTGGTGTATTTAAGTGTATTTATTTACTATTAGAGTGGTGTATGGAAAAAATCAACACACTTTTTAGTTTAAGTAAACGTTTTTGGTGTTGGGTAGGTAGTATGTACAGTATTTGATACCACCCCTCGAAAAGAGCCCTGGAATGGGCCTCAAACCATATGCGTATTCCAGAAGTATCACCTTATTTTGAAGGCACGTTTACATAAATTCTTGTATAATTGTTTATATAAAATTGTTGATTATTTGTTGGTAAAATTTATACATTCGGTATTCACCATTGATATAGTGATATTTTTTTTATCTTGGAATTTTAGATTAATAATGTTTTAGAGTAGGAAAGAGATCGAGACGCACGGTGTGAAGCGGACTAGATCCAAAAGTGATTTCAAAAACGATAAGGGGTCAGGGTACGTGCCATAGAACGGCATCAATACCAGTTAAGTTATTTGCACATTTTGTTTCTAGAATATTTGTTTAGGATTAGTACGACCGGAAATGAACTGAGGAGTGATGGGATATTGGGCCTATTTAAAATTCTAAGAATAAATTGTTGGTTTGACCCAACCACCCACCCGTAAACTTACAGTTCTATTGACCCACCCACACGTTTGGAAACATTCACCCACCCATACACAAGCAGTAATATTGACCTACCCTTTCTTGTACATACGGTGGTATTGTCAATCCTACCCACTCATACAAGTATGATGAAAATCTCCAATAATTTTCTGACACTCATAACTCATTATCTTTATATTATGAGTTTGCTTATCATTTACTATTGTATTTTTAAATGCTGACTATATGCGCCTTCCAACAAAATTCTATACAGTATTTAGTTAGAAGGTTCATAGAGCTAAATATGACCAATTACATATGTAATCAACAGTGGGGCTAGCTATATGAATGCATATTACCATACCAATTGGGCGCATTGCAATGCAGGTGGGGATTTTAGCCCAGTAATTCTAGTATTGTTACTATATTAGTTAATGAAATTTGTGAGAATAATGTATTTACATGTTTCAGGTTTTTTTTTTTGAATACTTTTTTAACATATATATATTTTTTTAAACATTTTTGAATAAATACTAAAACATAACAACATACAACCGTTTTTTAATCTTTTTACAGATTTATCTTATTTTTTAATAGCTATGAATTGTCTTCTTGTGATAAGTTTTGGTATTTAATAACAAAATATAGTATATTCTAATAATTAAAATTGTTAAACCAATTTAAACTTAACCATTTCATTCGGACTAAAATGGCTATCCATTTTATACAGATATACTAATGTATTAACGGGTGCGGACATTTAAATCCCTTTAAGCCATTTAAACGACTGATAATCATCAATGTGATAACCTAGTGACGAGCTTTCCGCATTCCAATCAAGGCCGCGGCCTTCCCCCTCTCCGAACTCAATCCCCTAGCTGATATTTCATAGAAATAATTATGAAGTATCATGTGTGTACACACGCACCCACGCACCCACGCACACGCACGCACACACGCACACACACGCGTGCGCGCGCACACACACACACAGCTTTGATTACAAAAAACTATATTATAAATGATAAATCAAATCCTTTATCCATTACAATGAAATTACCTAATGAAAGGGGCCACAAGGTGCTTAACAGTCATTTTGCTTGGCCTGTTTTTGGACAGCATGTTTTTTTTTTTTACCATCAGGTCTCAATGCCGATAGCTCCATATATAATATATTTATTAAATCATAACTCCCCAACTAACTCATGATGGATCAACACCAGGGAAGTAAAGGTGGAACTATTCCATCTGCTACCATAGGAATTGAACATGCGTACTAAGCACCGGATGTGAGTATAGGATGTTAGACAGGTTAGTTTACTGTAATTCTGAACAACATTATTAGTACAATATGTAATAAATTATTTAAATTGACTTGGATAAAATCATATACTATACCTCCCCTCACTCCCATCCCTTCCACTATAGTATTTTTGCAATTTTATAAAAAGGGCTAGAGCTATTGGCAGACGTAACTAAATAGCAAAGTAGTCGTAACTAATGCACTGCAAAATTGCAGCAAACGCTAATAGATTCAGTCAAATGATAAGTGTGAGCATCATTGAGTAAGGATTTTATTGAAATAAGAGCATCCCATTTCTGAATCAACATATATTGTAAATGGTTTTTCCTCTGTTTCTTATACTCATTAGGGTTAATATGTAAGTATATTATTTTCAGCTCTTCAGCCTTAGACATGTCTATATTATAGTATTTTTTATGGTTTAGAGCTATATAATATTAAGAAAACGCCTAATTTTTATAGTATAATATTTTTTTATTACTAATTAACTTAATAAATAATAATAGCTTCATTGCACGAAAATTAGTACAAGTGTGTATATAGGACTAACAAATTCTCTCTCATTTCTAACCGTAAAATTGTTGTGTATACCATTGTATAATAAGTGATCTAGTAGGCTTTGATATATAATGGCTGTTTTTAAAATAAAAATATTACTATTAGGGAAGACTATTTAAATTCTTTAGTAACCAGGTAGCTTGCCGTTTCAATAGATTTTGCTGTAAATCACTAATAAGTGATAAATACCTTAATATTATTAATTGTTAGTGAACTACCGTCCAATTTTAATGACACTAGGTAAATATTTTCAAAATTGTATACGTTGTGCTATTTTTGTTACTTAAACTCATCGAAATTATGCCCTTGTCTTCAATCCTACAAGCTAATTCAAAGAATATTTTTTAATCTGTTAGCCATGATTTTATTACTCTAATCTAATATATAAAATCTAATTTGATATCTCAAGTGTCTAAGTTACGCTCACCAATAATATTAAATTTCAGTATTTGATCATACTAAAATTGACCAATGTTTACAACTTCCATTACGGAGGTCGCAATGTAGCGGATGGATTTATTAGTCATACACTATTAGGTTTGGGTAAATGACCTATTTGTGTTTGTGAAACAGTTTATTGATGCCTTATAACTATTATCCAGTAATACTGTTTGCCTTCATACACCTTGGTGATAAATTATAGCCTCAAACCAGTAACTATTACGCCTTCAAATATTGTATTAGTAAAACCATCAAACCCAGTTGTGGTGCGTGCTGCAGTTGGCTTGTTGCAGGCGCATTGTAAGGCTTGTAGTACAAGTCATTTGCAATATTCCTCCTAGTATTTTGATGTAAGTTATTTTTAAACACATAACATTTATGTAATTCTATATGTTATACGAGTACATATTTTCCAAAAAGATATAACTCACTAGACATAACCCAACATCATTTTATATTTATCTTCTAATAGACTTATTACTTTGCATACAAAAATGGATTCAGCGCTTTACTGTCAACATAAATATTGTTTATCCATTTCCTTTTTATCTAGTAAATATTTAGAAGTATTATAATTGGTACTAGTGGCACAGTGCTGTAACCCAGCTACTTGGAGACAATGTGCTATGGACACTGTCGGCGATAGGTTCTATACTGACACTACGTCCGCTCAATGGTTGCCATCGACAAGGACATTTTAAAATATAGGGTTTCCATGTCGTGTGGGAGTAAGAGTCCGGAAGTCGTATAAGTGGTAGTCAGAGTCTGGATGTCGTGTAAGGGGTAGTCAGAGTCCGGATGTCGTGTAAGAGGTAGTCAGAGTCCGAATGTCGTGTAAGGGGTAGCCAATTTCCAGATGTCGTGTAAGGGGTAGTCGGAGTCCGGATTGTGTAGGAGGTAGTCAAAGTCCGGAAGTCATGTAAGAGGTAATCAATGTCCGGATGTCGTGTAAGTGGTAGTCAGAGTCCGGATGTCATATAAGGGGTAGTGAGAGTCGGGATGTCGTGTAAGAGGTATTCAAAGTCCGCATGTCGTGTAAGAGGTAGTCAGAGTCCGAATGTCGTGTAAGAGGCAATCAAGGTCCGGATGTCGTGTAAAGGGTATTCAAAGTCCAGATGTCCGGATGTCGTGTAAGGAAGATAACTGAGCATTGGGTTGTCAGTTAGTGGAAATCAGACCAATACTACGTAGTTCAGATTCCACGTAATGTTGAAAAGCCCTCAAATGAACCGGATTAAGGCTATTAATAAATTGCGCTTTCCAAGTAACAGTCGGCCTTAATTGGTAACAATGACTATACTTACCTCACTCATTTGCTGTTCATATTCGTCCATATATCTAAGATTGGTGACATAATATTTAATAATTAATTAAATCTACAGTTGTTCTCTGACTGTAATTAACATAATACAGTTATCTACTTACGTTATGAAATAAAATTTGCAAACCTAACATGCTATGTTTTTAAAGACCCCTTACATAAAGATATGGGTTTTTAAAACTTTCATACGTTTGATATTTTGAAACCTTACATTACTGCGTTTTCATTATTATTTTGAAAAATACAGTTAATAAAATTTAATCAGCTATTTGCGACATTTTAACTTAATAGCTCTCAACAGATATGAAGAGTAACCGCCATTATAATTCAACGTTCGTGTTTGCTACGTAAACTGATATATTACAACGCACAAATAGAGGCCTACTTTGTGAATATACTATAGTATGATCAGAAGTAAATAATATAAAAGTTATTTTTGATATCTACTTTACAGATTCCTGAAACAAATATTGTCAAAATTAATGTTAATTATCAACAATAATTGTAAGAAACACGCATATATATGATTTAAAGGACGCTTGCAAAAGTTTAATGCTGAAATTAAAGGGAAATATTGTATGAATTAAAATGCTACTTAATTAAACTAAATAATCCTTTATTGGTATGTTTAATATTTATTTTATCAAAGAAAAGATAAACATTGTCATTTTAAGCACACAAATATAATCATAATTAATCATATTAGTGTGTTATTTCTCTGTTTTTATTAATAACTTAAATGCAATGGCAATGTTTACATATAAGTAAACATTCGAACTCTCGTGTGATTTTATTATTTTTTTAATAATGAAGCAAACAAATTATTTAATGCATTTCAGTAAACATTTTTATGTTAAACCATGAAATGTTTGTTTACTTCCATAATAAACATTGAAACTCAGGTCTATATTTATTCAACATTAATATTAAGTGCACACTTACGTACAGTAATTGGTTGAAAGTAACTGAAACAGTGTGTAAAAAAAGTAATGCACTGCAACACAGCAATACTGTAGTAGCTTGCTGGTGTGTTAAAGAGTGCGAACAACTCTGCAAATTAAATTTTGAATTAAAGTAAATTCATCCTCACGACTTAATTGATTTATTTGACTTAATTTAATTGTATAGAGCAGTCTTAATGTATTTTTCTTTCTACCAATAATACAAAACGTTTTTAGTTACTCTTTTAGATCACCATCCATCGTTTGGATTAAGTTACAATTGGATCGATTATTCTACTATCATAGAACGACAGGTCTTAAGTTTGTTTTTAGTTATTGAAGAATTGGATTTAATGTTTTTTTTCTGTTATATGGTCTATATTTTTTACAACCAAGGCATAACAGGAAAATTAAACCCCAACTAAAATTTGAAGTATTACAACTCAGTTCACACAAATCTTGTGAAAATACTTTTATTTAATGTGCAGATTCGTTAAGTAATGAATATGTATTGAAGCGTTTTATTTAACATTCAATAATTTTTTTAATATGCTAATTGTAGCCATGAGGACCAGATAATAAAATAGCTTTTAATTTTTAATTTATCAAAACTAAAACATTTAAGTAAATTATTGCACTGAATATAGTTTTTTTTAATTATTTTTTTAGATAGCATGTCAAATTGTGATATTTATAATATCCAAAATAATTTGTAGCATAGAAAAACAACTGAAAGAAAATTATAAACAACGTACTATCAAACAGAGAAAGTAGTGGGTAGGTTTGTTGATACACAGGCTGAGTGTGTAGGAAAATATGCACATGTACAAGTCATGATTGTGTACTGAGTTCACACCAATAGACCCACCTACTTACTCAACGTACGTATGGACCAACATTTTGATAACTTTCAATCTTACAGTAAATTGTTTTCCATAAATATGCAGGAGCAGTCCACTGTTAGATTTTTCAGTTTTATTACAGTATATTTTATGATTATATTATTTATTTATTTATTTACCAACGGTTACACCATTTACAATAGTTTACAATATTAAATTTTGTCATACAATTGGTACAGGATGGCACAGCAAGAGAAAGCATGATACAAACTGACACATGAATTTTGACTCCCTTCTGACTTTTTCATGCTTTTTTAACTTTCTTTTTGTGTGTGCAAATTTATTAAAGTCAGATAAGGGAGTTGACAAAGGCATAATCTGAGTGTACTTTCATGATGGAAAATAAGTGAATCGCAATATGTAAAGCAAGATGAAATAATAAATAATGCAGAGATGACTATGAGTAATAACAACAACATTGACCACAGGAATCTACAATAAGTACAGAGGCAGAAATAGACTATGAAAAGCAATAACATAGTAAGTAACCATGAGAACTAAGTACAAATAACGTGCGTCTAGATGTGGAGAGCTAATGGCAGTACTGATGTATACTGATTATATTATACAGTATACATCAGTATTTGAATGAATAAGGTTGGTGATGACTGTATTGAACTAGTGTAGTCATTGGTAATAACTAAGAAGACTATTTATAACAGCCCACTAGCCAGAACAACTAAGGCTCTCGATATATATTTTTTGTTATTGCTTGTTGTACATTTGTGTTATTGTTATCGTTGCTGTCTTGATATATTACTTTGTTATTGCTTGTTGATAGTCTTATTATATATATTTATATTATTGTTTTTACTGTCTTGATACATTATTTTTGTTAGTTAGTTTTGTTGCATGTTGCATGTTATTTTAAGTATTCATTTTCGTTAGGTTGCATAGCGTGGTCTGTACTTGGGACTCTTAGACACTCTATTTTTGTTCTTAGTGATAACAATCAATTACTAATTATTTTTAACGAATAGCCATCTTAGTTGATTGCATTATGAAATTGCCTTTGCCATTAGTATCTTAAAATAAAATAAAGTAAATGACCAACAGATACTTTACATGCTGAACCTCATAGTATTGGTCTAATTTTCAACTAATTGTCAAGCCTGATATCTGTTATCTCCTTTATATAACACCCAAATCCCACACGGACATTCATGTTCGTATTTAGAGGACTAAGAACATAAAATGTCACAATACTGTTTCAATATCCACAACTATATAAATATAAAATTGCGAGGTAGGTCTCCTCTTCAAATTACTCTATCCATTTCCTACTGGTCATTGAGCTGAGCGTGTAACTTACCCGACAGTAAGGGGGAGAACCAGTACCGTGCAAGGTGAATATCACTAATTAAAACCAACAGCGAAATCCAGGATTTGACCCTGCATTAATCTGGTTGAAGTTTAAATTAAACTTTTTGGTTTGAATTTGTGTACATTTTAGTTTGAATGTGTACTTAGGGAGATTAGTGCTCTCCGGAAGTGTCAATTGATGGTACTTGAACACATCTCAGGCGTAGCTAAAAATATCATCTCAAAATGTTATATATGTCAAGTGAATCAAGTTATTTTTATTTATTTATTTTTTTAGATTCAAAATTACAATAGCTATACTTTTAAAAGTTGGCTAGCTTAATTACTCTTAAAACTCCGTTTTAATTTGCTGGGATTTAGGTAAAAACATCAAGGACAATAATTACAATGTTCCCAGTTTTATCTAAGTAATGAAAATATTCAAACTTCCTTTCAATAAAATTGACTTCAACGTGGCTTTTAACAATATGTTTCAACTTGATTAAGTTTTTTCCCTATTTTTAGTTTGTAATTTTACTTTTTAATAGAAATAATACTGGTTAAATTACCTTTTTTCCTGTCAACAGTTCTTCAAACACAATCTGCTATGTACATTTCGAAGCATAGAGCTTCATCATCAGGCTTTTCTAAAACGTCACTATTTACATTACACTAAAACACTAAAAACATTAAAATATTAAAATTACTTTTTAAGTACTTACTTTTTAAGTAGTATAGTCTTGTAAAATGTTCATTTATTCCTTCCAATTTTTAATATTCCTCGCTAAAATTCGTTGTTACTAATTGATTTTATTTTAAACATATTTTTTAACCACTTCGGGTAGTCTGTGTTTCGTACTGTTCCACTTGTAAGTTTAAATTTGTAATAAAAAAGACACTAAACATTACAAAATAGAGTAAGAGATCTACAATTCCACGTCACATTCTGACTTTCCAGCTGTCATATCTACCGAAATCGAATATTGATAAATACATACATTTTGACTTATGTATGTATTTAACAAAATTCTCCCAACAACAAAATTCTCAATAATGAGCTTTAAGTGAAAATATTACATACTACTAATATTAGTCTCAAAAAAGGATCTAAAGTAATCATGTCAATACTAACGTATAGTTATTCTAGATTATGAAAAAAAGTTGTTCTTTTACTCCAAATATTAGTTATACCAAAGTTTCTATACGTGATTATTATGAATAATTTCCCAAGATAAAACTAACGATATTTTGGGCGATTTGAACTTTTTTTACTGTAGTTATTGCTGAAACTTTTGAAGTTGTATAGAAAACAACTTATATGAGTTATTTCCTACTACAAATGTTGACATTAATGTCTTTACTACCCTCCTCTACTACTTAAAACTTTCTCCCCTCTCCAGGAGTTTTAGACAGTTCCAGCCGGTGCCTCTATCAACAGCACGTGTTGCTAATGTAAGACAGGAAACAGGAGTGGTAGTTCTCATTATTATAGAGGAGCTGTCTTAAAGATTACCAATTTAGATGACCTTAAGGCTACACTGTTTAGTTACCTTACTTTTTGCATACATTACATACCTGCAATCTTGGTCTATCCTCATGTTAAAATGTTGAGAAAAATGCACACTATTTTAGGTTTGTCTATATTATTTATTAAGTGTATAATTGTTTTGTTCACAACAATAATTGAATATGCATGTCCATGTTGGTTATTTTCTAAAATAGTTTTTATTTTATTTTTTACATATCTACACTACACTATAAGAAAAAAATAAACTTGCAATTATTGGAAAAGTAAAGATTGTTCTATTATTTAGAAACTTCCCCTACATTTTAGCATGTAAAAATGTGAATATCATAGTTTAAAATAATATTTTTCTTTGGGTTTTTATTATTTTATAGAATTTGTCTACTATATATTCCCTAGTCAAGAAAAAGTATAGTAGAAATAAAATAAATGTACTTCTCTTCAAATTAAGTAAGATTACAAGGCTATAACAAATAATAATCTTGATTTTTCCCACCCTTTCATGTCATGTTGTATGTGTTCATTGATCCACACATAAATCTATCACTTTAACATACGTAATCAGTTATTCTCTTGTCAGTCGACGCCATTTAGTAAATTAAATATTATAATCACTTTGTTCCTAGTGGTTGTTTTATGATAAAGTCAGTCATAATAGGATGCCAGTTAATTTATCTAGTACACATCTTACATCGGCAACTCTGTAATGTGAAATGGCGATACCAACAGATCCTGACCCATTTGGGTGTGATAGTTATGTGTTATAAGAATTTCTCTCTATTCATCATATTACTGACAAGCAATGTCAGTAGTAAGTTTTATTGGCATGATGTTTTCAAGATTAAAACACACACACACACACACACACACACACACACACACACACACACACACACACACACACACACACACACACACACACACACACACACACACACACACACACACACACACACACACACACACACACACACACACACGCGCGCGCGCGCGCGCGCGTATATAATACATATCCCAGTAAGTACACAATTATCCCAGGACAAAGTTCAAGAGGTTGTTGCTGGGGTCAAAACAAACTAAAAGGTTCTTATAAAAATGTATTACTATGCACCGTTTTCTGTCTGTCTGTGTGTTTTACGTTATAATTTTTTTTATCAGTAACTATAAAAGGTAGAGTGTTGAAATTCGACAAATATACCAGTAATAATATGTTACAGACAAAATTGAAAAAATGTAGTCGTTGACTTAAAAAAACTTAAAAACGTTGACGTTAAATCCAGGAAAACTACACCCTGTATAAAAAAAACACACAAAAGTTATACATTTTAGGATATTTTATTATAAAACTACCAGTATCCTATTTATTGAAAACATACAAGAAATACATAATTTGTGGTATTTCCTTTAATCTAGTTACACTTGAAGAATAAAAGTTTAAGTGTAACTAGATTAAAGAAAATGCCACAAATTATGTATTTCTTGTTTGTTTTCTATAAATAAGATATCATTAGTTTTATAATCAAATTTCGTAAAATGTATCCCTTTTATGTTCTTTTTATAAAGGGTTAGTTTTTATGGAATTGAATGTCAAGATTTTTAAGTAACCACCATTTTGAAATTTTCCGACGAATTATTTTTTTAAGTTTTTTCTGTAGTATAATATTACTAGTACAGCATGTGTGCTAAATTTCAACACTTTACCTTTTATAGTTACTGATAAACAAATTTAATGTAAAAACACAGATAAACAGATAGACAGAAAATAGTGTATACCTTAGTATGTTTATAACTACTATGTTCATTATAAACATATATTTATAAGAACTTTTTTGTTTGTTTCCAAGTATTTCAGTCACACCCTGTATATACCGAAAATGCATTTAGTTCGTACAAAGACATTTAAAATTATTATAAATTGAGGTTTTCCAAGTAGTATTTGTAACTAAGTCCCATCTGATAGCAGTGAACGATTTATAAACCATACATGAATCTAATTCACTCAGAGAAACCCTTGTAAATCAAAAGTCCACTTCTCTTGCCGTGAGGGCATTTTTGGGAAAGGCAATATATTTTAGGCCATAAATAAACTCTGGCCTGGAGTTATAACAGCTGATACGAGCTACGAAAACATCTACTGTGGTGGATTATTGGGATAGGAATTGTTAAAATCCATTTGAGATAAACTGTAATAGTGGTTAACTACAATTCAACACTCGTGTTAGCCACTTAGGTGTGATTTAAACATGTGTAACTTATGTGAACATGTGTTTGACATTGTTTTGAAAATTCTTCCATTATTTTTAAGTTTAGTCGATACAAATCATTAAGGTATATTTGGTTAAAGCAAAATTGCACAAATACAAGACAAATAAACCTTTTTTTTAACTTCACAGCTAATTCATATGGGCCTGCAGGCCTGTGCGTGAACATTATTTAAACAGCGATGTACCGACCATTAGCAAAGTTGGAGATTTAAACATAGGACATTGCAGTCTGAATCTACGAGTAACTGAGAATTTATGCCGGTAAATGCCTAATCAGTTGAAAACATTTATGATAACCTACATAGCATCAAAACAAAAACAAAAAATATCATTCAAGACACTATATTTCCACTTACTAAAAAATTAGTGTCTTGAATACATATTCAAATGGTTAGCAACAACCTCATCACCTTGGAGGGAACTTCTTATACACTGGATTTGGCCACCATTGGATTGAATCACCCTCACTTCATGCCTGGGATGTCTAGACGCCATCGTCACTGCGGGTAGTAAAGACTTCATCATTTTGTAATATTTGATTATTGTATTGTTTTATTCCTACTAATTGTTATCTTTTCAGGTTAAAATGTAATTGTAATAGTTAATTAGATTAGATAGTAGTCTCAGTCCTTCCGAGTCACATATATCATTTTTGTGCATGCTTCATGTTATTTTACATTAATTTATTGTTTTACAAATTTTATTGTTTTTCAGGTACCATATATTTAAGATTAGTTAATGTAATCTCATTTCAGTCTGATTGGAATATTTAGTTAATTGTGTTTTAATATTTTTTCTTTGATATCGTGACCTTGGCAGCGCCTAATTGGTTATATTAATTTCACCCTGTTAACTTTTATATATTTAGTAGAAGTTCATTTTGTTGTATCCCATTTTATGATCTAGGTTAAAATGTGGATAATTATTAATGTAGATAAGTTTATTAGTTGAAGAACGTAGTTTTATAACATGTTTGTGTAGATGTAATTTAGTTTTTAGCACTTAAAAAGATTTGGGAAACGTCATGATTGGTAATTTTCAAGAAATGATGGCAAATTTCCAACAATCTTTGTCTTCGTAACCTCATATATTTTCAGTAAAATCGTTCACTTATCGTTTAAACGTGGAAAGTACACTACGAGTGAGTCATTTCAATTCCACGTGCATATACACTGTAAAATACATATATTGGTACACGACAGTACTGTTGTCGTCAGGACAACAACTATGGCTCATGGATCAAATATCTAAGTGCACTTTGTTGTCTTTTAAAACATGTATTCAGCCAGTAATCAACTCAATTAGCTACGTATGTCTAATTTGTAATAATATAAGAAAACTATTTATCATAAAAAATTTTATTATGTAACGGAATATAAGTTATTTAAGACCTTTGAAGAATTAAAACAATATATCAATAAATTAAATAAAAGAATAAATATAATAAATAACACTAGTTTTTTTTAGTTGTAGGCCTACCTGAAAATCCTCTGCTGATGAGGAATAAAATAACAGAGTGATTTAAGAGTCTGCAAAGGCGTCGGCAATGTCGGTTTTAATTCCATAAGACCATTGTTATTTGTGAATTCATATTTTTTCGTTATTTATTGACTAAATGTTGTGTATTAGGTGCCATTTTAAAAGGTTTCATATTGCGTATTGTAATTGCTTTTGATATTTTGAATACATCCGTCTAGTTCTAAAATTAGGTGAAAATAAAAACTTCAAAATAAATACTTTTATAATTGTTCTATAAAATTAACTAGGAATTCGCAAAGCAATTCCAACTTAAAATTCAATTCAAGATCGAATGCAATCCGTTTGAGAAAAATCCGTTTAAAAATAAATGTTTAGTTTGGAGACGCGTGGTTGTATGTCCGGATGAAAATTAACATTGTTCATATAGCATTAAAACCAACATGGCCGATAGCCTCTGCAGACTTTTGATGTATCAGATAAAGTGCCATAGGTTGGACTAAAAATAGTCCATTACTTCATTTGTACTAGGGACTCTTTGAGTTGAACAATATATTGCTAGACTGCCTTATGTCCTGCTTGATATAATTTACTAAACATGCATATTTTCGGTACAAAAAACGGTTTAGGGTCTAAATTATTATCTGAAAAGGTAAATTGTACATGAATTTATTGGACTTTCGTAGTAAATAACATTTTGCGTTTCTGATATTTGGTTTCATGTTATGTGTAGCTAATTTATTGTTACAATTATGCATAAATCTCTTTCTTAAATATTATATATTTCAGATTCTAAATAAACTTAAATACAGTAATACTTATGAACGCATTAATATTCGGCTCTAACTAGCAAAGCCAGAAGTGAAGATAAAAGAGAAAAAGCTGATCCATGGTACTTAAAAAAAAACTGTATTTAGATTTGATAAATAGATAGCACATTGAAATTATATATGCAAATCAAAAACTCTCACAACATCTATATCAGTTGAGCTTTATGGACTATGCGCTGGGTAATTTATTAAAATTTGCTTGAATATGTCTTTGTAGTTGAACAGCAAAGAAAGCAGATAGGAAATGCAATATATAGCCATGAATATATCCTAAGATATTGAATTACCTTTTTAGACTAAGCTTAACATTCCACTGTTATTTTTAAAAAAAAGTACACATAAGAAGACAATTAATTGATAGGAACCAATATTAAAAATACAAGATAAAGAAGAGAAAATAAAATGATTACAAATTTTGTATATTTATTTGAGTGAGAATTATATTAATGAACAAAATAGTGTTTTACCATAAAGCGTCATAAACTAGTTGGTATGTATAAAAAATTTTTAAAATATTGTTTTGAACATTTCCATCTCTTAATTTTTTTTCGTCTTCATATGGTACTAACTACATTATTCTAAAATAAAAACTTACTTTATTTACTTTTAACTATAATTTCTTTTTATTCATATTTGATTATAATTTTTTATTTATTTATATACATTTTGTACAATCCAACCCCAACAAATGACTTTCAAACAACGTTCAACTCTTGATTTTACATAGACCCGTAGAGAATACCTATTAAAGAAGTGACATCATAAACGGACGTACGTAATATGTACGTAAATACCAAAATATATAGCGTTGTTTACATCGATGCTCTGACGTCAGAAACCGGAGTGCGCAGTCACCTGCTCATTCACTGACCCACTCTCCAAGGACTAGAAAGAAATCCAGTTCCAAGAACGCAGACAAATTATGTCACAGACCAGCTGATAAATAGCTGGCGAGTTTCTCTCCCCTCCTAACTCGTTGAGTCACCTGGCAAAACAAAAACAAACACACTCTCCACAGCTTGATAGTGCGCATACTATTAAACTTAATTCAAACGGACATTTCCACCGTCTCAAGATGTTTTTAAACTAAACGTTTCGACAGGTATAAAACTCATCTTCTTCAGGTGCTACTCATTTATGTATTTGATCTAGGCGTTATTTAATTGTTAGAAAATTATTGTTAACAATTGATTGAACTATAACATGTTTTAATATTTATTTATTTATTTATAAGACGCCGATCGTCAAGATATGGGCGAATATGGATTTCTAATGAGTGTGATGGGTGTAGATGAGCGAATATAGTCATTGTTACAAACTAAGGCTGACTATTCCTTATAAAGTGTCATTAATTAATAGCCCAATAACAAATGAACAGCCGGTGGTTATCAGCTGATCCTTCTCAAAATGTATTATGACTCTGATTGGGATTGAACTGAGAACCTTTAGCACAGGTTCTATAATAAAGTATAATTTACGCAATAAAATAAATATTCACTAATTTTGTTTGTACATAAACTTTGTTCATCCTCTTCATTCATGAAATGTCTTTTTTATTTAATTTTTTTTTTTTTTTTATTTATTCTTTGATGGTGAAAGTTTTCATTAAATTTTCTGAATTGTTTTTAAAGATCATTTAAACTGTCTTCAATTATTAAATGTTGTGATCTTAAACTGAAAATGATAATTGAAATGAATGTTTCTCCATATTTAGTTGTTTACGTACTTTTTACGTTATTGAAGTCTACCGAACATTATTATTCTTGAACTCCTTCAGTAGCTTAGTAATTTCTTTGGGGTTTTAACCTAGAAGAACCCTTAAAAACACATTAAAACACAGCTTAAAAATACTTCAATTTTAGCATAGATTATAAAATAGTATAGTTCAGTATAGTTTGGAACATCCCTTTTTCAGTAATAATCTAGTTTTATTCAAATTAAATATTAAATAAATAAACTTTTGTTGCTAATTTGAACGCACTGTTCAATTAAAAGTACAATAAGAAGTAAACAGTTACTAAACATTTCTTGTAAGTCAAATAAATATAGGATTGCTGATTCTAGCGACGAGGTTTTCAATTTATTACAGTTGCCACCTGGAGATTATATCCTTGATATTGGTGACTCAGCTGCCGCAAATATTGGGTTTCAATACCATATCCTCACGTTTATACACTCCTTTGTTCAAAATATGAGCACCAGGATTCTTTTTCTAATCCTATTTACTTACTTTAACACTGTAACAAGTGAAATAAACAATA
Organism: Stictocephala bisonia; assembly: GCA_035578905.1. Taxonomy (NCBI): domain Eukaryota; kingdom Metazoa; phylum Arthropoda; class Insecta; order Hemiptera; family Membracidae; genus Stictocephala; species Stictocephala bisonia. The sequence continues at coordinate 193,610 of JAQJVL010001083.1, read as the reverse complement.
TTTGTCTTACAAGTTATTACAAGTGTGCGAGTATGATTGGGTGGGAGGGTTATGAAGTCTGTGTGTGTATTCGTTACAACTGCACGTGTATGCGAGTGGGAGGGTCATTAAAAGTGTACGAGTATGAGTGGATGGGAGGGTTATGAACTCTATGTGTGTATTCATTACAACTGCACGTGTATGGGTGCGTGGGATGGTCATTAAAAGTGTACGAGTAGGAGCGGGTGGGAAGGTTATGAACTCTATGTGTGTATTTATTACAACTGCTTGTGTATGTGTGTGGGAGGGTCATTAAATGTGTATGGGTTGGAGTGGGTGGGAGGGTTATGAATTCTATGTGTGTATTCATTACAACTGCACGTATATGGGTGTGTGGAAGGGTCATTACCACTTTACGTGAATGAGTGAGTAGATACATAAATGTTTTCCATCAAATGGTGAGTGAGGGATAATGTTGTTTGTTAGGGAAGTGGGTGGGTGGGCCATTAATACAGTGTAAAGTATGTTTTGTATCTCTGTACAATATCAGTGTTCTTCTGAAAGGTAATAATTGATTTATACATATATATAATTTAGTTTTAAAAAATAAATCAAATGCAACAAATATGAAAATGTATATTTTGTGTAAGGTTACTAATCAAGTATTTTTATTTTCTTCGTCATTTTCTTTACGCATACAAAATACACACAAATAACAAGATTTTCAATTTATTATTTTCGATTTATTTAATTTTTTTACTTATAAGTAACTTTTTTAACTTTACTCGTCAGTCAACATAGGCCTAATGGACGTGTGAATGAACTCGGTGAGCGAGCGCAGTATTGACGGTTATCTCAGTTGAGGATGTGAACCTTGCACTCCTTAGACCAAAGCCTTAATCATAGAGCCACCAAACATAGAATTAAACACATAATTATTTTTTTTAACAATATTGAAGGAAAAATTTTAAGTAGTGGAAATTATAGTTGCATAAACTTAAAGCAAAGAGGATCATTAAGCAGGAAACAAATGAAATAAAACATGGTAAATTTTACAAGGGGCTTACGTAAGAGGAATTAGGTTAAGTCCTATTACATAATAACTCACAATTGGTGTCAAAATGATTTTAAATATCCTAAAGTCATTTGGTTCCAGTTGTGTAAGGAAAATATTTGCAATGTTTATCCATTACCAAGTATAAATGGGTCAAGTACCGGTACATGACAAATCATCGGTCATGCCTTCCACTCAAACGAACGTTGACAGCTCTTATCCCTACCCTACGAGGACTTCTGCACCTCGAGATTTCTCAAACATCGCCAGTAAGTAAACAGTATAATGTAATGAGGCCAAACTTACTCATTGGTCCAACTCGTGGTTCCAAGCTATGTTTGACATTCTGCGTAAGGCAAGTGTGTTCCCAGTACTCAAAACAATTTTTAAGACTCTACCCTGGGTGGATTAATTCTCAAAAGTGTTAACTAAGGGCATAAAAGCTTCGACAGAGCTGTTTGGACTGAAATATAATAACTGAATGACTGAATATAATATATTTCAGAAAGTACAATTTTAAGAAATAGAAAGATTTAATTTTTCATAACGCATAAATAACAAGGATTTTATGTTTTAAAACCCTACCGGGAAGTATAACTTGTAAATATTCCTGAGCGTATATGACTAAGCACCAAATATTTTTATACATAAATATATCTCACCAAAAAACCACTTACTTTTTCTGTTTCCCTCATTACATGGGCCATTTATAGGCCTGAGCGTGCACTTTATTCAACGTCTGCAGTAACGACCTTCAGCTCAGTACGTGGTACGTAATTTCCATGATGCTATAGCCAGTCAATGAGCCGCATCGTTGGAAACTATTTGTCCAAATATTGGAATTTGTGTTCACAAGGTAATATTTGTTTTTGAAACGATGTCGTTATTGATTAATGTATCATTAATAGCACAGAATATTAAGGTTTTCAGTTCAGCTGTTACTTTAGTTACGTTTTATAATTAAATTACATCAATTTCGATTCCCTGATAAATATGTGGAATTGAAAAAGCATTAACCATTTAACCAAATAGGCTATGGGTGTATTATATTGGCTGTTATAGTACAATACTAACTAAATTTGGATCTAACCCATTCAATTATGTTCAACTAAATAGAAATACATGTGTTTTAAGATTTTATTTATATCGACATTTATTAAAGGTATTTCTAATCAAATTTACTGGTTAATAAAAATTGGACTGGACGTAATGCATTTCTATACTTTTTGAAGGTTTATGAGAGAGGTACAAGATGTACAATATATTGGTTGTACAAAAGTATTACGCACGTAAAGTGTGTACTTTTTATAGAACGTGTGTAATATGTAAGTGGGAAAGTTTTCACTAGCATAGGTAACAAATGAGGTATTTAACTACGCAGTGTCCATTACCTTGACTAAGATAGTCCCTTTACATATATCATAACAGCTGGAATGCTCATTTCAGACTTTCTACACCGGCGAAAAGCCAGAATTGACCTTCAGATAGCAAGAACAACGGGACAGTACTGGTAACATGACCAATCAGGACATCGTGACAGTCGGTCAAAGTCCTGGCCTAGTCAGTCTACATAGTTGTGAGAGTGCCACAGGATTGTATTGGGGTTTCTGCTACTTCCATGGAGTCTATAAGGATTGGACTTTTAGCCATTTCCTTAACATTCCTGGTTGTGTTCTGCTCTGCAAGAAGTAAGTTAGTTTCAATAACAAATAATTTACTTTATACATTTTTATATTAAATTTTTAGAGGCCTCTAAGAATTTCTTTTCAAACATGACCGTAGCAAACATTGATAACTACATTTTTCTTGAGGACTCTCAAATATGAATAAGTGAAAGTCGTATTCTTAAGAACATTATTAATAACGTAAATAAATACTCAAGTATAATTTATTTAATCTAGATACAAACTCATTCTTTGGTAATTGTAAAACACGTGATTTTCTGAACGTATAATAATATTACTCACTTATAACTCGAAAATATATTTCTACTAATGTGTTTAAATTAATAGTTTCATGTTCTCTACATTAAATTATTAGATAATTTGAGGGTTAGAGGAAACATGAAATTTAATCGTGAATTAGGCACTAAATGAAAGAATTAAGTATCGTTTTACCTGTATTTTATTTATTTATGAATTACAGTCAGCGACCTGGTTGTACTACAATTAGTTTTTGCATTTATATAATATCAAGGTACATATTATAAATTGTAATTTGCAGTACTCGTATAAAACGATCTACGTAATTATTCCTAACCTGTTAAACAAGAACTATTAACATTTGACACTTTTTTTATTAGACGTTTACAGCTAAGACATAAAACTGTTGTGAGTAAACACGCAAATTATCCGTAATTAGCAATATATTGCTGTAGCTGTTGAATTGAACAAGTTTTTACCCAACCACCCATCCATCCATACACGTACAGTAGCATTTACCCACTCACCCATACACGTACAGTGGTATTGACTCACCTACCCATCCATACACGGACAGTGGCATTGACCCACTCACCCATACACGTACAGTGGCATTGACCCACCCGCGTACGTGTATCTGTAGGTTGGTATGTCATTACCACTGTAGTGTACTGATAGAAAGGTCATTATCATTTTACGGGTATGTAATGTCAAATAATATATGTGTTTGAGCGGGTGGGTAGGTCAATACAACAGAAAGGGTCTATGGGGTATACTTTACCATTGTTTGTTTATTCCAATAATACTATACGTGTAGAAAAAAATAAAATAATAGTCTAACAGTTATTTTCAATGTTTTTCAAAGCACCCGTTTTATTCTCACAATGGTAATATTAAACCAGTTAGAGGAGCGAGGTTATTAAATTTATACTAACTGAAATTAAGTCTGAATTCAATATTGTACAAAAGAATCATATTTTCGAGAAATATGCACTACTTTGTGCTTTGTACAGTAATCACTAAAAAACTACAGTACGACTGATTTATTTTGAAACTAATTTTAACTTTCAGGATTTATTTAGATTACAATAAAATATTCTATGTGTTATTATCATTGATTTATTTTCAGTGATATATATCGTATTAGTATATTATTGCAAAACATATATTTTTTAATACCATCCTCATATCCATAGCAATAAAACGGTGAATACAAAGTGAAAGTTATGAGTAAAAGGAAGGGCATTCGTGGGTTAAATGTAAATGTTAGGCCAATTCAAGAGGTACTCCTTCCCACTTGTAAGCGTCATCACTTGTGGGTCGCCCACGTCTGAGCCCAAAGGGAATTTCTCCCCTGAAGGATATTTAACTAAGTTCTCGTACTATCGAATACGAATTAAATATCTAATATAAAAACAATACTCACTTAATCATATATTTATTAGCCATTTTTTCACTAAATATAAAACAAGCAAATAACTGCGTCTAATAAGTCGGCACTGGTGGCGCAGTTTTGTAACCCAGCTACTTGGAGAGAAAGTGTTGTGGAGATTATAAGCGATAGGTTTTATGCTCAGTCCTCTTGATACCGATATGGTGTCCGCTCAGTGGTTACTATCGGCGTGGACACTATTACAGAAGTTTGGTCGGTCCATGTCGGGTAGTAGTCATTATCCGGATGTTGTGTAGGGGAGATAACTGAAGTATCAGGCTTGTCAGTCAACTGAAAATCAGACCAATACTACGTGGTTCAAATTCCAAGTTAAGCTGTATGTCCCTTAGTTGACCTGACTATTAGCATATTAATAAATTACACTTTCTGAGGAACAGTCGAACTTGGTGTAGTATTAAGTAATTTTAAACAATTATTTTAGGTTTTGTATTTAAGAAATATAATAAGCATCTTATATTTCTTGTATAATGTTACAGTAATTTGTCATCAAATTAGCTCATAATATGTTGAGAAAATTGAAATATTTTCTCTGATTTTATCACACTTGTAATTGAAAATTACCTAAAATTAAGACTAAAAAATATTTATGGTACTTATTATAATTAAACGATAATATTTTACTATTTAAACATTAGTATGATATCGCATTTCATCCTTGCCGCTGTGTAACTCCCTGAAGACATTTATAAAAATGATATCAAGTTTTACAAAATACCAATTTTCAAAGATGCGTAATCGACAGTAAATAATTTAATATGACATTTTTGCTACACTAAAAACTATTTAAGTTAGTGTTTAGATAAGTTAGGGGTTAGTAGATTGAAAAACTAGTTTCATAAATTGGAGTTTCTTGAAACTATAAACGATAATATTATAATTTTTCTTATTATTTATGTTTTCTTATAACCTTCACATTGATTATACAGTACAACTAAACCTAATTAAGGGAGACGAGTAACAGCCAGGCTCAAAGCTGCTTGACACCGATATTTTTACGTAACTAACCCTAATAAATATAAGTGCTTTAACTGTCTAAAGTGTCATCTATATATTATTAAACATACTAATTTTCATAGGACCAAACCGCAAAAAAAACAATTATAGTATCCGTATGTGTTTTCTCATTGTTTATTTGCTAAAAAATTGCATGAGCAGTTATAATTTCACGGAAAAGTAGAACTGTACCTAGTCTTGGAGTAGCTTCCCTTGTGTTTCGGATCAAAATTCAGGATCTGGTATTCCTGCTGAGCAATTTGAATAGTGAAATCGCTTGTCCTGTCCAGCTTAGTCCTATCTCACTTAAGGTTCCGGCCAACACTCGTTCTCGGATATTGTTTAACTATCTTCAGTGCATCCCCAACGAATACTACATGGTTCGAATTCCAGTCCATGCTGAAGGTCCCTTAGTTGGCCTGAGTGTTGGTCTATTAATAAATAGTAACCAGACTGCAAAGGTCATCCACACTCATTCAACACTAATATAATCATTCATATTTGGCTTAACATACACAAAAGGTTGTGTCAGTATCTCATATGCAAGAATGCAGGTTAAGGGGGCGTTTTCATTTGCAAAAAAGCGCTAAAATCATAGGTTCATATTTTAATTATCATAACGTAACACAGAGTTGTCATTTCAAAGGCGAAGACTTACTCTAGTGGACCATAAGTTGGCCTTGTAAAATATTTAGTATTTTTTGACTTTTTCCATACTTAATATGTTTAAATTTAAATGCCATTCTTGGTAATTTGGCTTTTCATAACTAATAATATTAACTTAATGTCCACTATAATGGCCCAGTAATAATCATAAGGTGTTCATTATAACTCATTACAATGATAAGCACGAACCGTACAGTTGAAATAGAAAAGCATATTTTAGTCTGATGACGGTAAAATTGCATTGTTACTAATGGGTAGTCTGGGCCTGTCGACTTCCCAGCGCTGACTTGGCGGTTTGGGTATGTCAGCTTCCCAGTGCTGACTTGACGGTTTGGGTCTGTCGACTTCCCAGCGCTGACTTGGCGGTTTGGGTCTGTCGACTTCCCAGTAGTGACTTGGCGGTTTTCTGTCGAACTCCCACTGGTGACTTAGCGGTTTGGGTCTGTCTACTTCCCTGCGGTGACTTGGTGGTTTGGGACTGTCGACTTCCCACTGGTGACTTCGAAGTTTGGGTCTGTCAGCTTCCCAGTGCTGACTTGACGGTTTGGGTCTGTCGACTTCCCACCGCTGACTTGGCAGTTTGGGTCTGTCGACTTCCCAGCGGTGACTTGGTTGTTTTCTGTCGAACTCCCACTGGTGACTTAGCGGTTTGGGTCTGTCTACTTCCCTGCGGTGACTTGGCGGTTTGGGACTGTTGACTTCCCACTGGTGACTTCGAAGTTTGGGTCTGTCAGCTTCCCAGTGCTGACTTGACGGTTTGGTTCTGTCGACTTCCCACCGCTGACTTGCCAGTTTGGGTCTGTCGACTTCCCAGCGGTGACTTGGCTGTTTGGGTTTGTCGACTTCCCAGCGGTGACTTGGTGCTTTGGGGAACGGACACTTTAACGCACTAAATTTCTTAGTTCTTAGAAACACAAGTACGATTCCATTCAGTGATATTTCGCCAATTGACGAAAATACTTTTTAACCAACTTGGATTTAATTTAGATATGGATAATTTCAACTATAGACACATCATTGAACTACGAGTATCTTCCCATTCCTTTAATAAATGATAATCCACCTATAGCATAATGAGATGTCAACTTTCTATTTTCACATATGAAAGTCATATGATCAAAAGCAAATGAACCAAACCAATGCTTAGTTAACATAAATTTAGCTGAAATAATTTCTTATTCAGGATAATTTATGAAATATATTATACACATTGAATTTGTTGACCAACAAAATACTATAGGCTTACGTGTTTCTATCATTTTTATCAACTTGAAACTATTAGGAACAAGACATTACCATTGACAATTTAATAGTAACATAAAATTAACGTAGGCCTACTTTAGGTTTTTTTAGGAGAATATGCTTACGTAACCAGGTAAAACTTGATGTATCCTTTGAATCTAACTTTAAAATAAGTTAATTATAAATGTATCATAATTGGCGAACTACAAAAAAACTTTACATTCTACGAAAATCAATTAAAAGCAGAAAAATGCCTCGTTGGTTGCAAGACATTTCCATAATAGGATCAAATAATTAGGGCGAATGCTTTTTAGAGTTTTGAATAAAATATCGCAGTTTATATGTAGTTTAAATGTTGTGTTTAACTACTTTTTCTCACTTAAAGATAAATTTAGTCATTAGAAACATTATTAATAATATTATTCGTAGTAAACTAACAAACATTCCATTGAAAATTATGCTTCATATATGTAGCTACTTACTTAAAGGGTAAAACATGAAATGCTGAATTTCACGAAATGGAATATCCAAACTAATATTGATATGAAGCAGGTAAATAGAAGATCGAATGTGATGAATATAATTAAAGGTATAACACAGTGAAGTCTTCTTAAAATATAAAATAAAATAAACTAATTGGAGGTAAAATGTTTTATGTATATACTGTACTATTGAATCATTTAAACAGTCTAGAATGTAAAGTGTATTGAGTCAAATTTCTCTAGCATATCTTTTGAGTATGATAAAAAAATGCATTTCTTATTAATATGTTCTTATAAACTCATTTTCAGACTAGCATTATTGATAAAATTACTGTACTTTTATTTTCGTAAATTTAAAATAACAAAATGTTATAATAAGTAAAACAAATAAACTGAATGGGTTTCTCAAACCAATCTACACACGAAATTACAGCTATAGTTTATTTTTTTGCTATGAAATAAACACCTTTGTTATTCAGGTGAGAGCTGCGCCCCTGACGAGCGAGCCAGCTCCAGCGAGAAATGCCAACGGACTTGCAATGCCTGTAGAGACTGCGGGCCCTGCCACTGTAAGCCGGGTTACATAAGGAAGGCCTTGGGGGACGAGTGTATTACTGAGATAGAGTGTCATAAATGTACGTACCTTCTAGTCCTCAAACTTAGATATTCGATCTCAAGACATGAATTTGATTTTTCATTATTCAATATAAATTGCATGCGTTCAAAGAATAACTATGGTGTGTGCCTTAAAAACCAAATATTTGAAGTATGTAACTAGAATCTACAGTTTCCGGTGACAACCGCGTCGAGGTACTATCTACAATATTTACAAGATGACCAGACGTTTCGCCCATACTGTGATGTGGCATCCTCAGTGGTTTCTCTGAGACTCAGTACCTTGACGCGGTTGTCACCGGAAACTGTAGATTCTAGTTATGACACCGGCCGCTTAAACCTAAGTTCTAAGATTTGAAGTATGTGTTCAAAAATTACATTCTGACAATCTTGTTTTTAACTGTATAATATAGGAGGGTATATTAAATACGTGAATTCTGATCTTCCTACTTACAGATGGATACCTAAATTCAAATCTAAACCTGAAAATTCAGTAAACGACCCTGAACTGAATGATTACTGAGTATATAATTCTATTACTATTTGTCATTTTTCAGCGTTTTTTTAACGTTCAAAGGGACAAATGGGTTGTGTGTCTATGGTTAACACGCTATAAGGTAAATATTTATTCTGATTCAATGAAAATGGTAAATGTCCGTTCCTTTCTACATAGTGAAATATGTATTCTCCATAAATTAGTTATGTTTAAGTTAACCTCATTTCAAATTACATACCTGATTTTATCGTTCATAATCTTTTTAACATGAAAAAAATCAGCTAAATACAATAAACTGAACATTTATGGTTACGTATGAAAATGAGATCTGTAAAATGCATTTCTAACACAGAAGGAGGGATATTTATGAAAATGAACATTTAAAAAATATTACAGTACTAACATGCATTAAATTACATTTAATTTTTAAAGGTAAATATTGATCTATTTACTCAAATTACCAAATTTAGGAATATAAATACGCTCTCAAGTAGATCAAGGACAAATATCTTAAGAACATTTAGTAGAACACTTCTTTTTGGTTACGTATTTATTTCATCGGCTAATAATCACGTCATTGAAACCAATTTATAAAAACGTGTCAGCGAACACATTAGATGATCCAACACAGATATTTAATAACTTTGAAATTTCCAGAAGGCTACCAACAACTAGCGCTTACCTACTTTCTACAGGGTAATTACAGTTATTTATAGAGGGACAGGTTCCATCCAGGCCACTTGTATAACAGTAGTGAAGGTTATTTTCGAAATTATACTCGTATTTTTGGAAGTGACAAAATCGAACCACAGTAAAACCACTGCAACCACCTTGGCAATTATTGTCCAATCAATCATTAAGAATACATAAAATATTTACTTGACTTCCATGACTTATTACCTTTAGTCCCTTGGGAGAAGTAGGGCCTAAGATTTCCACATGAAACGATTCTGAGCAATTTGATCTTTCCCCAGTTCTTGTTCTTGCCTTCTTTTTTATTTCCTTTTTCACAGTTCTCCTCCACGTAGCTCTTGGTATTCCATGTCTTCTTAATGTACCAATATCAGTCATTGCCCTAAGGTTCCAAGAGCCTATATCTTATTTTCACGCGAAAATTCTGAACCATTTGAACAGTCCGGTTTATCTCATCTGTTGTAGTTTCAGTAATAGTTCATTTTTAAGAAGAAGCAGGTATTAGCCCACATCCCCATTACCTGCTCATGGGGTTTGATTTCTACTTAATACAATATTATATATTATCTCCTACTATGCATTTGCTAAGGAGGCCGTTCCTCTCCTTAAAAAAAACCCCCGAAACTTTGGTTTCTATTTTAACGATTCGGTTCGTAATAATAACCGTATCCTAGCACTCAAAGTATAATTTTAAAAGTGAAGACCTGTTCTAGTGGTCCACCAGCTGATTTTTTTAATATAGTATTTATCTATTTTTTAAGGTTAAATATGTGGACTTTAAACGCCGTTCCCGATGATTTTTCATTTAAAAACACATAATATCGACATATGGACCACGATTGGACCTCTAATAATTATAAATAGTTCACTTTAACTCATTATAATACTGTAATACACACAAACCGCACAGTTGAAGTAGAAAACTTGTTTTGTCCGCTTACTGTGAAATTGCATTACTATTATAGATCTGTTTGGCCCTATCGACTTCCCAGATGTGACTTGGGGGTTTGAGAATGAAGTCGAAGCGGCTGTAGATAAGGGGCTCTGCCACGCAGCTACTCCAGGTTTGATGCCAGGTGTGACCATAAGTTTTTTTTTTTTTACGTCTCTGCCACAACCGTGGTTGGAAAATCATGCTCAAGCCGTTGATTTAACAAGCCTACTACATAAAAATGAGATCATTTAAGTAGGCGAGGAAAACCATGACTGTTGACATTCCTCTCCATAAAATCACCCGAAATTAGTGAATAAAAAATAAATGATTATTTTCTTTTTTCGAATAGTATGTTGAGGGTGATTTAATGTAAAATTATATAAGTTTAAATAACTTTTACTCAAATAATAATTATTTTTCAACAAATACAAAATTTAACGTAATTATATTTACGGTCATATTTGTTATTTTCTGTTCCAGTACATCTGCAATGGCTTCATGATGCCAAGTACAACAGCAAGAAAGATATGTTTTTCCATTGTTGATGAAGAGGTCACTCACTACCTCGTTACTTTAAGATCACCAAAGAACTATGCCACTTTTCTTCATATAATTAATTTTGTTAATATGTATATTTTGTTTAAGATAAAAGATTTTATTTATTAAACCTTCTATTTTTATGATTAATGATTAATTTTTCATGAATGTGGATATTTTTTTCTAATATGTTACACTTTGTATGCTACTGTGTGAGTTATTAAATCGTAACAAAGCAATTCTTTATCACTATTTTATTTTGGTAGGAACAATAAGGTGGTTATAAAATACTCTGAGCAGATTTATTATTTATAATTATTTTTAAAAGTTAGGTGGTTTTTTGATATTTTATTGAATTAAGTGTTCACTCCACCTTGTTTTATATTAGTACTGGGGAAAATAATATGCGATTAAATAAATAAATTTTTAATTAGCATAATACTTGTTGGTACACATACAGAACAAGTAAACGTCACACATTAAAAATGTATTACAATATGAGTATAAAATGCACAAATATATTACAATACAAATTCGAAATGCACAAATATTATGCTGATCGTTTTCGGTGAACCACGTTCATCTTCCTCAGACTAGAGGGATTCACAAAAATATTGTACTTTTGCATTTTGTGCTTATATTGTAATATATTTGTGTTGTGTGACGTTAACTTGTACTGTATGAGAGAAGTATATATTTCCTTTGATATCTGAACACCATATGAAATTATTTAGATATTAAAATACATTTAAATAATGCCAAAAGAAAAACATGATTGGTTAATGCTATGGAACAGATCTCAGTCTTAATTGGATTAATTAAGAAACAAATCAAAACTTTGCTTAAAACTATTTTTTTTATCTCTAAATAGTTACTGTATTTAAACTTTAACTATGTATCGTTTTCCCTACTACTGCTTATTGGTTGATGTTAGTAAAGATCTATGTTTTAGAGTTCTATTTTATAGGTAAAAAAAACCTACTATTCCAATTTCTCCACTCTTCCTATTTTTAAAAATTGATTTATATAAAAATGTAAGCATACCATAAAAACAAATCATTAGAGAAAACGTATTGAAATTTATTGAAACATTTTTGTCCTTTATGATAATTCCCTAACCTAACCTAACCCACCTATACACGTACAGTAGTATTGAACCACCCATACACGTACAATTGTATTGACCCACCCTTCCACCCACCCATTCACGTACAGTGTTAATTACCCTTCCCCCAACACATTGACGAACAGTGTTAATTACCCTCCCACCCACCCATTCACGTACAGTGTTAATTACCCTCCCATCCACCCATTCACGTACAGTGTTAATTACCCTCCAACCCACCCATTCACGTACAGTGTTAATTACCCTTCCACCTACCCATTCACGTACAGTGTTAATTACCCTTCCACCCACCCAATCACGTACTGTGTTAATTACCCTTTCCACCCACCCATTCACGTACAGTGTTAATTACCCTTCCACCCACCCATTCACATACAGTGTTATTTACCCTTCCACCAACACATTGACGAACAGTGTTAATTACCCTCCCACACACTCATTCACGTACAGTGTTAATTACCCTCCCACCCATTCACGTATAGTGTTAATTACCCTTCCACCCACCCATTCACGTACAGTGTTAATTATCCCTCCACCAACACATTGACGAACAGTGTTAATTACCCTCCACCCACCTTCGCGTAAAGTGTTAATTACCCTCCCACCCACCCATTCACGTATAGTGTTAATTACCCTTCCACCCACCCATTCACGTACAGTGTTAATTACCTTTCCACCCACCCATTCACGTACAGTGTTAATTACCCTTCCACCCACCCATTCACGTACATTGTTAATTACCCTTCCACCAACACATTGACGTACAGTGTTAATTACCCTCCACCCACCCATTCATGAACAGTGTTTATACCCTCCACCCACCCATTCACGAACAGTGTTAATTACCCTTCCACCCACACATTCACGTACAGTGTTAATTACCCTCGACCCACCCATTCACGTACAGTATTAATTACCCTTACACCCACCCATTCACTTACAGTGTTAATTACCCTTCCACCCACCCATTCACGTACAGTGTTAATTACCCTTCCACCAACACATTGACGAACAGTGTTAATTACCCTTCCACCCACCCATTCACGTACAGTGTTAAATACCCTTCCACCCACCCATTCACGTACAGTGTTAATTACCCTTCCACCAACACATTGACGAACAGTGTTAATTACCCTCCACCCACCCATTCACATACAGTGTTAATTACCCCTCCACCCACCCATTCACGTACAGTGTTAATTACCTTTCCACCCACCAATTCATGTACAGTGTTAATTACCCTTCCACCCACCCATTCACGTACATTGTTAATTACCCTTCCACCAACACATTGACGTACAGTGTTAATTACCCTCCACCCACCCATTCATGAACAGTGTTTATTACCCTCCACCCACCCATTAACGAACAGTGTTAATTACCCTTCCACCCACACATTCACGTACAGTGTTAATTACCCTCGACCCACCCATTCACGTACAGTATTAATTACCCTTACACCCACCCATTCACGTACAGTGTTAATTACCCTTCCACCCACCCATTCACGTACAGTGTTAATTACTCTTCCACCAACACATTGACGAATAGTGTTAATAACCCTCCACCCACCCATTCACGTACAGTGTTAATTACCCTTCCAACCACCCATTCACGTACAGTGTTAATTACCCTTCTACCCACCCATTCACGTACAGTGTTAATTACCCTTCCACCAACACATTGACGAACAGTGTTAATTACCATCCCACCCACCCATTCACGTACATTGCTAATTACCCTCCCACCCACCCATTCACGTACAGTGTTAATTACCCTCCACCCACCCATTCACGTACAGTGTTAATTACCTTTCCACTAACACATTGACGAACAGTGTTAATTACCCTTCCACCAACACATTGACGTACAGTGTTAATTACCCTTCCACCAACACATTGACGAACAGTGTTAATTACTTTCCACCAACACATTGACGAACAGTGTTAATTACCCTTCCACCAACACATTGACGAACAGTGTTAATTACCCTCCACCCACCCATTCACGTACAGTGTTAATTACCCTTCCACCCACTCATTCACGTACAGTGGTAATTACCCTTCCACCAACACATTGACGATCAGTGTTAATTACCCTCCACCCACCCATTCACGTACAGTGTTAATTACCCTCCACCAACACATTGACGAACAGTGTTAATTACCCTCCACCAACACATTGACGAACAGTGTTAATTACCCTTCCACCAACACATTGACGTACAGTGTTAATCACCCTTCTACCAACACATTGACGAACAGTGTTAATTACCCTCCACCAACACATTGACGAACAGTGTTAATTACCCTTCCACCAACACATTGACGAACAGTGTTAATTACCCTCCACCCACCCATTCACGTACAGTGTTAATTACCCTTCCACCCACCCATTCACATAAAGTGTTAATTACCCTTCCACCCACCCATTCACGAACAGTGTTAATTACCCTCCACCAACACACTGACGAACAGTGTTAATTACCCTCCACCCACCTTCGCGTACAGTGTTAATTACCCTTCCACCAACACATTGACAAACAGTGTTAATTTCTCCACTCTTCCTATTTTTTAAAATTAATTTATATAAAAATATAAGCATACCATAAAAACAAATCATCAGAGAAAACGTATTGAAATTAATTGAAACATTTTGTTCTTTGTGATAATTCCCTACAGTATATTTATACTCCTAATACGTCCTAAAATAGTGTTGTATATTTTTATTTTTATATATAGATAACACTAAAAATAAACAACACTTTTTAGTTGACGTATTATTGTGTTTTAGGTTTTGATGTTTTGTGCTATTTCGTTGCTACTATATTTTTACTATAGCAAATTTAGTTGAACAACCCAGAATCCAAACCCTCGCCATCTTAGGCAGATTTGTTAACTACCCATTGGCTCTAAAGAGGCAAAAAATACAAACTAAGAAGCCTGGGATCAAATTAATGTTGGAAGGCAAATATAGTTAGTTATAGTGACAGTTCATTCATTATTCGTTGATAATAACGTTTAAAGTTTTAAATGGTTTGTATGTTTCCTTTTCAATCTAGTAAATTAATACAACACCTTTCTTCACAAACAAATTTTATTCGAAACAGAATAATATAACATTATTCTTTTGTTCAAACTGAACTAATTTGGTAGTTTAGAAATACATTTTCATTAAATGTGCTATTTTCTTTATCCAGGAAACATGTACTTCTTAAGGATTGCTGTAGATGCCAAAACAATCCCGTACTGAATGGAAAATGGTGTTGAATGTTTTCTGGATAAATATGTGAAAGGATATTTGCTATGTGAGCTCAAACTACACGTGTAAGGGAGTATTTACTTACAGAAAACAATTCCACACTGAAATTGTTTCCTGATGATTCTGTCATTCCTTCCTTATGGCTTCAACAAGTCTTATACCATATTCAAAAACCACGATTTATATAGGGCATAAAGTTGACTTTTTCTGGGATTATCATAATTTTATATTGAAATTGTTACTTCGTTAACTCATTCCTTGTTTCGGAGTATGACAAAAAGCCATAAATTATATGTACAAATTTTTTTATTTATCTAGAAGTGAAGGGTTCAATTATTTTCATTGGAAAATTTAAACTACGTTACATGTTTTGTTCGTATTATGTTTTCTTATTTATTAGCACGCAGGCTTTCCTAAATTCGCAGATAAGGTTGGGAGTGATTTCAAAAATCATTTGAGTATTTAGATTGGATAAATGAGAAATTTACCGGCACATGTGTTGTATGTATGGATAAATAGTTAAATAAACAGTCACATTCATGTTTGTATAATGGGTAACAATATTCGCTGGATTTTATATAGGGCCTATGATTATGTTCAGGTTATGTTGGCATGAGAGGTCAAGAAACACGCAACATACATATGAATAAATAATAAACACACAATTGATGTTTTTTTTATATATAAGGATGGACCGAAAGAACTGCACACATTCTGAATCCACACAAACCTTAAATAACAAATGTTAAATAAATAACTAACCACAAAATTAGTTGAATACGTAATTTTCATTATATTTAATTAAACTTAATAATTAAATTACCACTTTACAAGTGCTTTCAGTTCCAAGTGCGTGACCTTTATTAACGAGTGAAGGACCAAGCATTGCTCTGCTGAAGATAATATACCTTGGACGAATCTACGGCCTCCGCAGTCCATTGATTAGCAACTGACCCATCTGGCCAGATATGTTTTAAATGTATATAGTTTTAAGAATTGGTGGTAGACTTATATAATTCAAATAATTTAGAGAATATATTTTTAGTAAGATACTAAAACTAGTAGCTGAATGTGGTAAACCATAGGAAAGCGGTGACAGAACCATTAGAACGCAATTCCACAGAGGCATTGTTTTCTGCAACTAAATACCAACTTACATGTGGGAGATGAAAACACATATCAAATGTGTTGAGTCGTTTGCTGAAGCAAGTTTACTTGTATTTCATCTCGTCTCTGGAGGTTGTGTGTTGGAGCCTAAGGGTGTGCCTTATTTGGGTTTGATAGTATTGTTTCAGCAACCAAGTGCATAATTTGCTGAAACATTCATACAAAAATGTATTACAATACAAGTAAAAAATAACGATGATTGATTTAGATAAACAACGTTTACCTTCCTTGGATCAGAGGGAATCACTTTTCAGTAAAGATTATTTTGTAATTAATAAAACAGGTACTTATTTTGTTATCCTTACTTATTATATAAAAGACACTCCCTTATTTTTTCGGGATATTCATGTCATAAACATTTAACCATTATAAAAATTTTTTAATTGCCACTCATCAATTAGTATTTAGAATTCGTCTTTATAAACATAGCACACAACGTATATACAGGGTGCCCAAATAGTCCTATTAAATAGTTTTGAAAATGTTTAAGAAATAGCTAAAACAATTTGTACCAAGTTACTGGACATAAAACCTCCCTAGAAGGAACCTAGTAGTCGGAAGAAAATCTTAAATGTAAGAACGTGCATGCCTTTTTAAAGGTCATTATTAGTAGAACATCATACTGCAAATTATACCTATAAAAGTTAAGCCTAACAAAATGGCGGTACTCGAAATTGTCAATACTGATCTTATATGCAAGTTTAAGAATGGCTTAATTTTATTGTAACCATATCAGATAAAGCTACAAAACTTCACACATAATTACTGTACAAAACACCCACTTTAAGATGTATTCAGTGCCCAGCGGAACTGTATTCTTCTATAGGAACGGTCCACGAGGAGTCAGTGATTGGTTTGAAATAAGCCCTTGGATGACTGTTTGGCGTACTATTAGCTATGCTATTAGTCACTTCAACGTGTGCTAGAGAGGGACAGAAAGGGAGATAGAAAGAGGGAGACCACTGGTGCTATTCATGAAACCTGAACACAAACTAATTTTGCTGAATACGAAAACCGTTTACATGACCCATCATTGTTTCTATAGTCAATGATTATATATTTTCAGCCTAGTTTTATGTATTGATAATTTTTTTCTTATTTAAATCATTAAAATGTATGATTACTATTTGTATTTAATAGGTTAAATGAATTACATAGAAATCCTACTATAATGTTACTGTATGTATGAAAAAATATTGCATAGAACTACATTGACTCGCTAAGCATTATGGATGATAATTCCCACGTAAAGGTATGGTGATAACATTGGCGACACAGCTGCTACAAATATTTGGATTCAATATCCGGTAATATTTGTAAAGGAGTTCTTCCTTTATGAAATGCTATCTCTCTGTTTTTAGTGGAGATCACTATACTTTGATTGTATTGTGGACTTTAACAGTCCATGGACTATTTGGTTACATGTACAAATTACGAGTAATTATTTTGTAGGCACTTAATTCAGGTTTATACAAGACATTGTATAGTAAAACAAAAATACTAAAGCAGCTATATTAAAAATTTATGTATTAAAAATTGTTCATGACAAAATTGTAATTTCAACAACTTGTCTTTTACACAATTTAACAAACAAATATTTTCCTTGCCAATAATACGTGTGGACTAAGGCTACTAAGACCTGAGTTAGAGATAGTGGAGGAATCCTGGCTTAGACTGGAAATATTTATAAGGAATATTCATCTTAAACTGTAGACTACTGTTTCTCCCTCTTACTCTATCTGAAACTCCCCACGCAGACCTTTAGTCTATGGGGAATAAGCAGAGTAATGTTAATTAAATAGGAGATAGGCCTCTTCTTGAAAAAAAGTGTAGCATAGATGACAAGGTTTCAAACGTTTCTAACTAAAATGTCTCTGATTATATGAAATAAATTTATTTCTGCAATTTTCAATTTGAATGTATTTGTTACTTACATAAATAGGATGCAACTATAACATTTAAACCCTTTTTTTCAAGTAATTGTTAATTCCATTTAGCAAACACCACAGTTCAAAGTCACCATTACATGATCAGAAGGCCGTTAA
This sequence comes from Stictocephala bisonia, assembly GCA_035578905.1. Classification (NCBI taxonomy): domain Eukaryota; kingdom Metazoa; phylum Arthropoda; class Insecta; order Hemiptera; family Membracidae; genus Stictocephala; species Stictocephala bisonia. The sequence goes on along the minus strand of JAQJVL010001083.1, from coordinate 174,945 downwards.
CGTGTGGGCTGTGGGTGACCCGTGTATTCCAAGTTCATGTTTAGACAAATGTTTCCTTGACCGCATTTCAACATTGTGCTATGTACGTAGATGGTACGATAGTAACATTAAGAATTAAAACATGCATTTTGAAGTGAAAGTTGAATAAGTTAATTCAATACATTAGTTTTTTTTAAATATTAATTCAGTGTTAAATTAAAGACAGTATTACTATTTACATGAACATTGAAAATCGTAGGATCCAGTATGACCACTAATATAAGGTTGTAAAAAGAATCTTAGGCAAGCCAGTGTATGACTAATGTAATATAACATACTTTCTTCTTATTATCTGTATGGTTCACAAGAAAAATACATTAATATTGTTTGTGATCGTGTTCCATTTTGTACCATTGTGAGTGAATACAATTTGTACTAAACAATGTATTACTTTGTTGATGTTTTTAGGTTTTTAGCAATTGCAATGAGTTAAAAATATATTAACGCTCTGAAGTATGCAAGAATACAAGATACAAGTACGTTGATTGTTTTATTACTATCCTGTACAATCTTGATGGTTTCAATTTGATTGCAAATTAATAATTAGTTATTTATTATCCCCACTGTATCCCAAAATAGCAACAATAGAATAATTTCACAATAACAGTTAAGAAAATATATGCGATAATCAGATGACTCCAACCATTGCCCTTTTTCATTGTTATTTTGTAAAAATATCGTTTTTGTTAAAATGTATAAAATCCTTCACTTCAGCAACGATAATAATAAATTAATGTTGAAATATTTAGTTGATAAGTTTACCTCAATAAATATTTTAGAATTAACTAAAATATATAAATTGACGGTGATTTTATAAGAATGAAAACAACAATGTAAACATTTTGTTATTTTAAAGGAAGTATATAAACAATTGTTTTTGTCAAGCCGGTGAACATTTCTTATCATTAACAAAATGAATAAATCGTTGTACTACATTAATTAATTATTTTAGGACATTTTATTCGTTAATAGAATTTTTAAAATTATCAAATAATATTTGATTACTTATAATATTTTATTCAATCCAACATACTGTTCAGATAGGAGAAAAGTTTAAGCAAAGTAATTAAGAATAAAATTTTCAATCCAATATTTTAGAAATCTCATCATATACTCATAACTTGTATTCTGTTAACTATTAATTATGATGTTTATTAATTATTTTTACAAGTCCAAAAGAGGTTTAAGTGAAGTAATTTTACTACATAAAACCTCTAGAGTACTAAATTGCTTAGTTTTATCATTGTCGTGTATTTTGAAAACATATAACATCTGCCATGGATTCAATGCATCAAACATTTAGGGTGTGGCTTAAACTTCCATGCCTAATGTTGAACTGACTACGTGAGTGGATGGTTCAAGAATGTTATTTAGAAACCTGTTCTGGAACAGGAACGCAACCATTACAATCGTCTAGAACCTGCAGCAACAATACGGGCAACGTCATCTGGTCATAGTGGCCTAGGCCCCTTGTTGGAGGTCATTCAGACGTCCGATGGTTATTGATGAGGAGGGAGTTGGCCAGAAGAAGTAGAGAGAACAAAATATATTGGGCGCATGCTTGAATGAACTTTGAGTTCTGGGGATTTGCTGAGAGAATTAAATGCACATGTAAAATTACAAAACATTTACCTAATAATTATTTATTGGCTTCTGAGAAAATATGTATGTTACATTACTTCTGTAACATAGTATACAATATAACAAAAGTGTTTATTTAAGTCCTTCGTAATTCATATCATATTCACCTTGAAGATTCGTAAAAAAATTAACTGAACTAGGGTATTTCAGAAAAGTGAAGTTATCTTGAACATAACTTTAGCTCTTGAAGAAAAAGTAAAGATGTTTTTTCTAAAGAACCAACCCCCATGAACATCATGTGTTTACCATAAGCCAGTTATTAAGACAAAACATTGTCTGTTGCCAAGGTACAAATTGGACACAATATATGTCAAGGTCCCAATATTCCCACGTCCTAACAATAGTCACTTGAGGTGGTAAATGGTGACTTTCCACATAAATGAATAATTTTTGTTCATCAACAACTAGATTTTAGGCTTTTAGACATTTTTGAAAGTAATCAATATTTTTACTTATTACTTTGGTTTTCAAATATACCTAATGCTTTTATTGGTATATATATATATATATATATATATATATATATATATATATATATATATATATAAATACATATATTATATATATATATAATATAATTAATTTATGTATTACATATTTTTTAGTTTAAGACTTTAATTGTTTGTCAAAAACATCATAATGTTATTTAAAGCCATTGATTTAAGTAATTAATTAAAATTAAAATTGCTCTTTCATTAACTGTAGCAGAATACACTTCATTTATTTTAATATGTTAGTTTAGTTTTATGTATACTCTAAAATATCTGTTGCAATGTGTGTATATTGATATAAGGTCAATTATTTACGTCTCAGAAGGCCACTCCTGTGATAAAAAATACATGCTTATAAATTCAAATTAAATAAGCTTGTTATTTATTTATTGAATGACTGGACTTGACTTCAGAGCGCTCTTACAGCAAATGCTGGACCTATGAGGAGTTTAGGAATACTACAACCAATAGCATAACGATGTAAGCCAGACGCAACCATAGCAACGTCTTTACATCTTACATTGTTGTCAGGTTCCAGTCCTCTAAATACATTTGTTTTATAACCCACTTGTTTGATATTGTTACAGTCCAACAGCGTCCGAAATAAACATGGCGATTCCACTTCTGGCTACTAACTGTTACTCTATTAAACGCTCTTGATTGTAAATTACACACTAATACATATTTACAGGCTATATAGACGCTATTCTGACACTCTAAAATAATCGCTAGTATTTGTAACTATGTATGTTATTTATCACAGACTGTGTTCACACAATATCCGTCACTACTCGGTGTACTGTCACTGTCACTTCCACTGGTACTGACTCTGCCACTCTGTATACTGTATCTTCCTCACTGAATGACTAACTGACTTTCAGTTAGGCCAGAGGTTGTCTTTATATAAGGCAAAAGTGTAATCCTAGAAGATTCTGGAACTGCCAAAATTATTTTGGGTAGGAGATCTAAATCTTTCTCAGCACCAATTCTGGAAGGGTCTGTAATCACCAACAAGCAAAAAATCTGTGTAGCTCTTCCTGGAAGGACTGGAATGGCCCCGTGGGAACGTTACCCGGGCTGAGAGGGGTTTGCAATGACCTAGGCGTTGCCGATGGTGATTGCCGTTATGCGTAAAAATATTGGGACTTTAAGTATGAAAAGTATTGTGATCGTGTAATTTGTCATCGTTTGTATAAAATGTTACTTTATTGTTGATGGATTGCTCTATTTAAATAATTGTATAATTTATATAGTTTTCAGTTTTCTATTTTATCGTTGTCAGAACCAATTAAAACGCCTCTTCAAGCGGATTTCTGGCTCAATAAGTAATTAATTAATCGTATGCATACGTCAAACGTAGAGCTCTTGGCAATGCTGTGTCAGAGCTACACTGATATGTCAGTAAGCGCGCTTATGGCAAGTAATCAAATATGCTGTACAGCTGATCAGCATATTTTACAGTACACGATAATCCTAAAAATATATAGAACTTAGTTGTAATAGTAAAAAGTTTGTTGAAAATAAAATGGTATACAAAATGATGAGTGATATAAAAATGAAACATGAGAATACTGTAACAACAATAGATTCAACACACATCAGCTTCATTTATCAGCTTCAGTATCATTTCCCACGAGTAAGCTTGTATTTACTTGCATAAAACAGTTTTGCACCCAAGAGATTGTTCTACTGATGAGTTGTCTGCCTACTAGGATTTAAGGAAATAGTATTTGTTTTTCTTCCTCGTTCTTTAAAAACCAGTTCTTTCACTGGGCTACCTCTAAATTATTATTAATATTTAAATACTCAATTAATTTTTATTACGTAAATTATATTCTACCGAACTTATGCTGCGTCCTCTCATACACATGGAGAGGAAGTGGTCTTCTCGTCAACCTATACAAACATTATGAAATACACACGTATGGTACACCTCCTTATACTAACGTACAGTGGTGATGACCTACCTAACCGCCATACACACACACACACACACACACACACACACACACACACACACACACACACACACACACACACACACACACACACACACACACACACACACACACACACACACACACACACACACACACACACACACACACACACACACACACACACACACACACACACACGCACGCACACGCACACACACGCACACACACGCACACGCACACACGCACACACGCACACACGCACACACGCACACACGCACACACACACACACACACACACACACACACACACACACACACACACACACACACACACACACACACACACACACACACACATACACACAGCAGTTGAGGTATCTTCCGTAAACTAGTCATGGGATTTTAGACTATAACTTTAAATTACAACGGTGCTAGATTGTCTGCAGCACTTTTTCAGTGCTCATATTGATCATATCTAGTGGTCTTGACCGTAAGTTTTCAATTTTATCGTATGACAGTGGGTGGCTGTTCCTTGGTTGGGTGACAATTGAGATTCCCGATCATGCACGCAGCTCACTAGCTTGGCCATAGGTGGTTTGGATGTCCTTTTTAAGCCGTTCGTCGCTAGTTTAAGTGGGGTTCCTAGGATAATATCACCCGGTAAAGTGCGGCATCTTTTAAATTTAACTTTTGATAACTCAAATCAATAAAAAGTGAATAATGTTAAGAAAAGCTCGTATTAGACTCGAATATTCAGGTGAAACTGTTGGATTATACATAGAATAAGGTCATTACAACAGCAGCAGATATAGGGTCTAGCTGTTTTTAGGGAGGAGAAAAAAATCTTTGAAATTTGCGATAAGAAAAAATGACATAAGAGGGTCCAAATTCCATTTCAACAGGTTATTTTAGCTAAAGAGTGATGATCAGTAGTTGCTAAAATCAAATCACTGTGAAATAAATTTAAGTTCAATAGTTACTGAAATTTAAGTTTACGACATGGAATGCAGACAGAAAGTGAGACGATACATAAACAGATTGTGTATAGGCCTAACAATTCTATGAGTATAAAATTCGCATTTAGTATTTTTTAAGAGTATAGTGTCGCAAATAATTTGTTGAAGAGAATATTTTAGCTGTCGTTAAAATGCGTTAAGACTACTTTACTTCAAGAAATTTTAAATTTTTCACTTGATAAAAGGTAGAAAAATATAATTCGAATCTATCTTCTTTTACTTAGTTCATGTGTCTCTCTATCTTAAGAAATCTGAATATATAAAAAACTCAAAAGACAGTTAATCTAGTCATACCCTAATACTCAGATAAATGTTTAGTGATAAAATTTTTCATAAATATTAAAGTGAATAGTTCACATTTGGATGAATAAATTAACATATTATCAGAGTAAACGTTTCTACTTTAAGAACGTGTTTTTTGTCCAAAAACTTTTAACACTGTTCAAATTATGATAACAAAATAAAACACAAGGAAATCACACATTTAACACTGTATTATAAATTTGTTTTAAGTTTTTTCCTTTTTTAATTTGGTTTATTTAGTTATATGTGAATCCAAACGATTCTGAAATTGTTTCTTATGCCATATTTATTTTGAATTTTTTTTAGTTTTATTGTCAATAGCGTTATTCAATGACTTAAAAGTTAGAATTATCTTTTATATTATGTAATTATGGATTTAGGAAAATACATGATTAACAAAATGACGTTTCTTAGATATTAAGTTATTATTAGTTATTCCTTGTTGATGTTTTTATGATTGAAAAGATTTATCTGTCTACCTAATGTAAAATGTATTACAGTTTGAACAGTGGATATTCCACATTGGATCTAGTAGTTTGATTTTAAATTACACTTTTTAACAAATTGAGAATCATTTAAAACTCACTGTGAGTACTGGAATAACTTAAATTATTTACATATGGGAAGCTTGAACAACGAAAAATGTAAGCTCGTCAGGTTAATTCTGGCTGATTATCCATACTTATAATGATTCATTGTCTTACTTAGTAAGTTAATAAACATTTACATGCATATATTTTGATTGCTTTCAAAACTTTCTGAACGGTTTTTCAGAGGCATGCGTTGTTAAAAATCTTTCAGACTAATCTTCTGTATATATATATATATATATATATATATATATATATATATATATATATATATATATATATATATATATATATATATATATATATATATATATACGAGCAGTTTTAAATCTTAACTTCTTAAGGAACTGAAGGTTATTCACGGATGATAAGCACGATTCACACATATAGTTATAGGAAAAGAGAAATATCAGTTTGATTCTAAAAGACTACTACAAATAAATTCGTCTATCTGTATATTACTGTGTCACTGATGGTCAAAATATGGGCTATACTAAATTATTAATATCAATGTATGACACTAACAACAATAATTGTGTCCCTCCATATAAGAATTGAAATAATTTTTATGCTTATAAGCATATACGGATACTAAAATAGTGAGGATGAATTTTTGTTACAAGTTAGTTTCAATGTTTATTACATTTTTACCATGTGTTAGCAAACTTACAAATATCAATAACTATGGTTGCTCATTGAATCTATTGTGACTCTATAAATAATAAGACTAGCATTAAGTTAAAATTTAATTAAATGAACTGGAATTGCATTCTATGGAGCTACAAATACACATCTTTGAAAACAACTGATATGAACAGGAGAAAATAATTGGGTGAAAGGTGGTACAAAAATGAATTTTTTTAAAAATCTGGTTATTTAATACTGTGTAAAAAATTAAAAAAAATTAAAACTTAGATACGGAGATCTAATCCTGTGTAAATTTCACGTATTCCAATCCACGTAATAATCTACGTATCCATCAATTCAATCGTTTTTCAAGAATCTAAACAAAAGTATATTTATTTTATGAAATCAGTTTATTTGTCTAAGGTAAAAATATTATCAAGTGGTTGTTTTTCTGAGCAAAAACTTTTAATATTGTTGGCGCAAACACGCAGTTAGATTGCGTGGTATAAAGTTTGCAAAATAGGAAAACTTTCTAAATTGGCGAGGCGCCCGTCGAAATAATCAGTTAAGAGCTGCTAACACTAAATAATATACTATGCTTTGTATTTTTATAGACCATTTCTTTTCATAAATAATGATAAGTGTTATTTTAAAATGTGAAACCCTAAATGGTAAAAGAATGTAATATTTCAACATTAAAACAACAAATATTGTCAAACTCTGATTCCCAATATACATTTTAATTTCGCCTTTTGATATCAATTGCAAATCTTCAGGGTTAAGTTCATGCCTGATTTCCCAAAAAGACTACATTGTCAATTAATAATCATCAATAATGAATATTTCGTCACTATTTTGCAATAGTATTTAATTGTATTTAATAGCTCCGGTTGATAATTATTTCTATTTAATCGTAAAATATTTCTCTACAATACCGAAAATCGTGATTTACGGTCCCTGACCTCTTCACCAAAACACTGAAAGAGTTAAATTTGTCTTTGAACTTAAGAAAAAATATACATAGACACCCTTGTAATGTACATTTGCATGGTCAAATGACAGCTTTACACTTATTTATGTCATTCATCTCACTTATCCGTTTTACCCCTCAACAAAATATTGTATATTTAACAATGAAATATGTAATTAATTTATGTACTTTCTGATTATGTATTTTTTTCATGTATAAATGTAACCAAATTTTTCATAAATGTAATGAGTGAAATGGTGGATCTATATAGATATAAGTCATTTGAGTTTTTAGGCCATACCCTACAAATTCATTCTTTCGAGTTAATCACGATGGTTTTTCAATAATTATCGCAAATTATAAATTATCATCTAAAAATCAAAACAGTAAGTAGTTAAATAATTTAAAACACAAATTGTTTAAAGAGATAAACTTATTTATTTTCCTGCAATTTTATATTTTGGGCTCTCAGTATTATCCTTTAGGACCACTATACTTTGCAGGCAAGTTGATGTCAAATTATATGACTGTCGTGCAGATAGAACAGAACAGGAAGAAAAGAATCAGAACAGACTCCTCCTGGAGGATTGTGGGTACCTTACAGGCTGAATTCAACTAGACTTAATGCCTGGATTTTTTAAAATAACATAACAAGTTTTATGACTAGTTTAAATAATTTGTTTTGATTGCCTAATATATTTCATAACATTCATGTGTTAAGGTTAGATGGTAGAGAGGATTGTCTAGTCCTAACCTCACCTTAAAAATAAAGACGTATTTTTCATTTACAAACAGCCAAAGTATGTTATGTTTATTGTAATGTTGCATTTATGTAGTCTATATACCAATAAATATAATAAACGAATAAATATAAGTATTTATTGTTAGTTACAAGATAATCTATGAGTATGGGTGTTTCAATCCGTAAAAGTTTGTCCCTTTTAAAAATGTGTGTTTTAGGTGATTTCAACGTGTTTAAGTTAACCTAACTAACCCCAATATAAAATGTGTTTTAAGCCTCAACAGGTCTGAATATTTGTGTATGAATTATAGTCTGTGTCCAGTGAAACGCAAATGAATTTATCTTATATATGAATATGTTTGTTTATTTGGTATTTTGAGGCTGAATATTAACATCCATAAAATACCATAATGATGTTAATAATTTTAGAGCATTAATATTTACTAATTACAAACACCATGTGGCAGAATACTTACAATATTGATTCAAGCCTGAGGCCTAAACCTATAACAGAAGTTGGACACACACAAAAAAAACAGATTCTATTAGGTCATCTCACAAGTGAAGTATACAATACATTCAAAATTATAAATGAGATCTTAAGTTGTAGTTACAATGTATGACGTGCCTAATGACTAAATTCTATTACTATCACCTTGCCACGATATCTAATAACGAATCATGAATATTTTATATTGTAAAAATCTTTAAATTTTAAGTTACAACATTACGCAGTTGTGCTGTTGATATATTTTACATAAGAAATCCATCTATATTGTTTCACTGCAATATAATTAATGTAATTAACGTTGGACCTCACTGACGATTATTCCTTAATTAGTGGCCACAAAGCATGTAAATAGTTATTCTAGTTCTATACTACGTGCTTTTAACATTTCTCATTTCAATTCCGACTTATAGATATTGTCTTTAAATAGTATACTGCGTAAGAAAGCTTATGTCTTATTTCCAATATACATACTATTTTGTAGGCTCTTTACATGTTTAGAGATTATCTTTTAACTAAAAATATATATTTATATTTATTTTCTTATTATGTTTAATGGTATATTCAGTAATTCACCATGTTAAAATTACATTGTTTGGATGTTTGTAAACAATATTAAACGCACATGAAAATCATTAAAAGATACTTCACTATTAACTAAAATGGAAAAGAATAAATTTAACCCTTCCATTGCTAATAGATATATTTATGTAATGACAGCAAAATTATTAACGAAGATAAACGTCAAACAAACAGGTTGAGTATAAATGACACAAAGATAAACCTATAACATCAACAAATCAATTAAACAACACTAACCTATAGCAACAACAACAATATATAACAACAAGTTTAAAATCATTGATTTAAACTTACTCCACCAGTACTTCTGCATAGTTTACGTAGCATGAAAGTTCATTTGGCAATTACGTACACCATTAAGAAGTTTAATGGGGAAACAGAATATTAGAACTGAACATTAACTATTTAATTTGACAGTAAAAACTATAGTTTTTAACTAATTAATATAAAAAAAAAACATTATTCAAACAAATTGTTTCCCCTAAAAGGATCATTTATTAAAGTTGAGTGGAAGTAAGGTTTGAGTAGGACTGTAAGTCCTAACACCACCTTACAATAAAGACATTTATTCGTTCATTAATTTATAGAAAAACGTGTTTCTTTATTTACGTAAGACAACGCGCCAAAACATACGACAGGACATCAGTTTTATAGCTCATCCCCATCAACCCACTAAAACAATCATATAAATCAGAAACGAATCTCAATACAATAAAAGAAAGTGGTCATAAATCAAAGATTCGCGGTTCGTGCCACTAGGGACGGATTTGGGGGAACATTATATAGTTGTTTCAATATACGGTGCAGAGAGCAATATTGGTTTCTGTTTTGCAAAATGTATGGATGGAAAATACTGTTAAAAATGGAGAAAAAATTACTTTTGCGTGTGTAATTACTAAATAATACAGCTTCCAGTAACAACCACGTCAAGGTGTTATTTACATCACTAAACGTTTCACCCATGCTGTGACTTGGCATCCTCAGTGTTATCTCTGAGACTGACGTCACAATACAACCTCTCGGTTATATAGTCAAGTCCAACACGTTTATCACTCTCAACCAAAATGGTGACACTCGTCCAATCAAGTGATTCCTGGCGTCCATCTTGTTACAAGCTTTAGTTTTTATTAATGATATCGGCCAATTATCCATTCAAAATAATATAAGACTTGACCTGAAGGTTCCGACGTTATCGCAAGATAACGAAATCAAGCGACATCAGGCGTGGCTGTCCCTTGGATGGGTTGCCATCTGAGGGATTCCGTCCTTTCACGCAGTCCACCTACCCGGTCACTTTTTTTAAGACAAGCGTATGTAAATTAATGAATAAAAATGATAAAGGTTGCTTTGAAAAAAAAACATTTAATTTGGTAAATATGCTGGTGTTTTGTCTAGCAACGAACTCACATTTATGACTATTTTTAATTATAATCACTTTTATTAAATATCTTTGTGCTAACTAAAGCTTGTTGTAAGTTTTGGCTTACCTTTAGTAATATTGTTATCCTCTTATTTGTTGTTGAGCTTTTCTCTCGTTAATGTTTTGCATTGTATTTGTTTATTCTTTTATATTAAAGTCATAGTGTTGGTCACGTATCATTTTAGTTTTTAGTCATTGTCATGTTCTAATTTGTTTATATGTTGTTATTGTAGTCTAATTAATTTTCTTTTGTTTTGATAACTCTAAATTTAGTTTGATCATTACCATATTATCACTAAGTATTAGCTTTTCGTTAGCTAAATGCCTCTTGTATGTTTGATCTCCGGTCAGTAATATTGTTATCCTTTTATTGGTTGTTAAATTGTTCTCTTTGTTCTTGTTTGCTTTGTTATATTCTATTCTTTTTATTAGGTCTATTATAGGTAGTGTAATGTTTGTATCATGATACCATCTTGTAATATAAATGTATGTATTGGCTGCTTGGCGTTGGAAAATAAATAAATCACATATGGGCAATATTTATTTATTTGAGACGTCCAGTCGTTTATAATAATCTTATGTATTTGTATTAATACGCTCAAATATCCATGTTTAAACATCAATTTGAGAGCCTTTGCGCTTTGATTAATGACAGTGGTTCGTCCAGTCAGGTACAAACATTTTCAGGAATGCCTTTTGGGTTCAGGGGGGTGTTTGATAATAAAGGTTCGTTATTAGCTACGCCACAACAATAGAGGCCATCTTGTTTAGTTTATCTAACAATTACTGCAATAACGTATGAACTGCAATACTCTGAGGACAAATACTATTGTAACATAAATGTATAGTTAAAGGAAGTAACAAACTATATTTAGTCATTTAAAAATTACGAACAAACGAAAAAATAGACGAAAGTAAGATAATCAAACTTATCATGGAAAATAAACTTATCGTTTCTAATTTTAAGGGTATTTTTAAAAATAAGTTTACTGTTGTTAACATTTTTAACAACGTAAAATTATGTTTACTACACACAACTAAAAGTCCATTAAAATTTATTTTATTTTCGCTGTGTTTTCTTTTACATGAGTAAATTGTTCCTAAACTTGTGTTAACTGATTTTGATGGTAAATTTTTAAGATTAAAATATGTTTCAATACTCCGTAATGACTAATTAAATGGGTGAATAGTAATAAATATTACTTAGGTTAATTCTAGTTTTATAAGTATATTGTGACATTCAGAGTGGCCTACATCCTGGTAACCGGTGATGCGGAAGTAATGGATGGGTCGCTGACCACCTGCCCTGCTTGTTTACAACCTTTGGGGCACAATGGCTTACGCATGAACGCCCCTTTACCTCATCGATGGACTTCTAGATTCTTCTCGGTTGACGAGCCAGCTCTGTCACGGAACTTCGGGCGCAAGGGGAATTCAAGAAGCTTCTAGATGGAGACCTGCAGGTGATATATATACGGCCCGGATACCAGCGTGAGTCAGTCAGTCAGTCAGTCAGTGAGTCTAGAGCCTACAGCCCGGGTGTTTGCAGCGACAGTGAGCGAGTTCTACAGTGCGAGTGAAGTGTCCGAGTATAGTGAAGTGGTCTACGGAGAAGTTACCGGTGAGTGGTTCGTTGTGGGGATCAACGAAGGAGCAGTGCGGTACTTGTGGACGACTTCTGAAGGGACACTGAAGAAACTGTGAGTGAACTGTTAGCTTTGGACTGTAGGTAGTAGGGAATCTAGTAAAGTCAATTAGTAGTCAGTAATTGTAAATAATAGTAGGGAATCTAGTAGAGTCACTTTATAGTTAGTAATTGTAAATAATAGTAGAGAATCTAGGAAAGCCACTTTATAGAGCTAGGAATAGTAATTAAAAGAAGGGAATTTAGTAAAGTCACTTTGCAATTAGTAGTTGTAATTGATTGCCATTTATTGATGCCATCTAAGATTGTAAATATAAATTAGTTTAACTGTAAAAGTAGGCCTAATAGTAAATTGTACTTTTCACAATAGTTAAAGTTAAGGAAATAATCCATTTAATTATAATAAGTTAATTTTATATATTCAATAAATTTAGTAATTGTTTAGTATATCGTGTTGCTTATTTGTAAAACCCACATAGCGTTTAATTATTTATAAATTAGGACGTAAAAACGTCACAATATTTTTACCATTATTTATAACCCTCAATACATATCCAAGGAGTAACTGTATATTTTTCAGGAAAATACAAGATTATCTTTCTCTTCACACGTGGATGAGCGGATTGTGTTGATTTATATGCATGGGCTCTTACATCTCAAAATATCTTGTATATTCTCACACCCTCAAGATTGCGTATCGTCTTGCGGCTTAGGCCTATATCTTCTTTTTTCTAGTTATCAGATATCATACTTATATTCAATGTTGTTTATTTGTAAAAATGAATAACGTATATTAAAATTAAACGACCTTTAAGTTTTATCAAATATTTTAAGATACACATCAACTAAGCTACATTTAGGTGATTTTACGTTTTAACTGTATATGACGTTAAAAACTAGATTCGATAGCTGATAAAAGTAAGGATAGATAGTGTTACGAGTTAGGACGACTTTTGATAAGTGTTTAAAACTGGGAAGAACCAATTTTTAATATATGTTCTTAAAACTCGAAATATACATAACTATATGGTGTTTACCACTAAAACTATTATCGTAGAATATCTAGTAACATTTTACAAATTTCAGCAGACTTAATGGACAGCTATTATGTACTATGGTAAATACCAAGAGGTGGTTAAAGTATTAAAAATATATATTATTATTAAGGAAATATGTTATTTTTAGTATACATTTAAATAGCACTTTCTTTTCAAGCACTGAAAGTGAGAGTAAGTAAAAAATAGAATAGCATATAATTTAGTGTTAGCAAGTCTTACTGACTATCCCAACAATATAGAAAGTTTTCCTATTTTGCGAACTTTACATCACCCAATCTAAATGCGTGTTTGCACCAACGATTATAAAAGTTATGGATCAGTAGAAACAAGATTAAGGTAATATGGTTACACGAAAAAAATTACGCATAAATTTATTTCTTAAACGTTGGCAAATTATGTACGTGCAGGTTTTTTGATTGTTATAAAATGAAATTTTTTACAAAGTGGATTAAAAATGTGCTTAAAATAATGCTAAGTTAGTGTTCTGAAGGCCTAACAGTAAAGAGAAAGTAGGTTTCTACAATGATTATGTAATAATCCACTTCTATGCTCCAAGTTTCTCGGATTTGATAATATAGCTGAAAAACTTCAAATAAAATTCATGACATCAACATGGGAGGGTAAAACTTACCGAGACATCACTCCACAAAGTTCGTTACAAGTTTCGAGCACTCTTGTTAATTTATTCAACTGATATCTTCAAATAAGCTCCTTACGGACTAAGTATGTGAGTTGTTGTAAGAGGACACGAGTCTTTAGAGAAATAAAACAAGAAGTTTAAATAAATCATAGTCCTGTTTTATTATTATCTCTTTTTTACTTTGTATGTTAGAGGTGGTATGTATGTTAGAGCTATCAATTAATGATAGAGTTAAAATGCTAATTTAGTTTCCTTCAATAGTGTATCGGTGTTAACCTTTGAATATTTGTCCATTCAAAGGTTAACCTTTGCAAATTGTTTCTGGATAAACATGACACTACTGAATGCTAAAAAACTACATTCTTGCATATGAATCAAACTTTTTATTGTATCATAATCAATTGAATATGTTAGGTGCTTCAATCTACAAATACATTCAAAACACTGCTAATAAATAACCTGATTTAACTAAATACCAATTAACCATTCTGTTAAATTTACACTTTTATATATTTCTTCCTTTTCATAAAAAAAATGTTCTACGTAATGGTAGGAATATATATGAAATTCCAATAAATTTTAAAATATAAAAGTCAGTGGAAAGTTAAAAGAGTCTTTTTCATATCTATGTTAGTAAATACCTTATTATGCTTCATTTATGAATAGATGTGTGATTATTTTTAAAAAGATTTTATTTTTATTAAAAAACAATTATTTTACGTGCATATTTAGTGTAGAGAATTTATTTATATAATTTGAGCTGTCTGATTGTTTAAAAATAAACTCACCTCTTTTTAATGTGTTATCATTACAAATGTATTAATTAAATATGGAAGCAAGTAAATGTATAAAATATCATTATTTTTATAACATGATTTTTAATGCATTCTAAATTACACGTTCTAAGAATGAAGTATATATTTATTTAATTTTGTTATTTAATTTATTTTATATTAGAAGGTAATTTGTCATTGGGGTTATTATTACCTCTCTAATCCTAATAAAAACTAAATGAGTGTTGATTATGAATGATAATGTACATTATATTTACATTAAATATATCAACATCAATTTACGTACTGAATTATTGATCAAATTGTTATATGATTGTATGGTCAGATATTTAATTTTATTATTTAGTATAAGTATGATTGGATAAAAAAATAATAATAACAAATGAATTACAGTAATGTAATATTAGAGAATTGAAAAAAATATTAAGAGAACTATACTCCTTGAAAAACTAAAGTAGGCCTATATTTTTATTTATTTATTTATTTTTTTAATTTTTCTCACTTAGGAGGTAATTGGTCATTGGGGTTATTATTATTACCTTTCTAATCGTAATAAAAACTAAATGAGTGTTGATAATGAATGATAATGTGCATTATATTTACATTAAATATATCAACATCGATTTACGTACTGAATTATTTGATCAAATTGTTACATGATTGCATGGTCAGATATTTAATTTTATTATTTAGTATTTATACGAATAGATAGAAAATAATAATAACAAATAAATCAATGTAATATTAGAGAGTTGAAAAAAATTTTAAGAGAACGATACCCCTTGAAAAAATAAATCTTACAGATTAAGCATTGATTTTGCCAGAGGATAAGCATGGAGATATTGGTGACAAAACGATGAGGTTCACAGCTTGTGGGACTCACCACCTGGAAGTTACATCCCTAATATTGTCGACCCAGCTCCTACAGTTGTTGGAGTGCAATGGGATTTCCACGTACCTTATTTCTTATTATTTTGTAAATTAAACTCAAACATGTATTTGAAATCAAACAAACTTAAGACTCAAAACTTTTATATTTTACCTGATATCAATTGTTGGTATTTTTAAATTGCAAAGAATGTAAATAAAATTACCATTGTTTATACTGAAGTATTTCCTAAATTATTTAAACTGCGTAGATTGGTTTTCATGACAACGAGAACACTGCTTAAGTTTTAAAAAAAGGTAAAAAACTTATATTGACAAGTTTAAGTAAATTTTACTTTAAGGAATAAACATATACTTGTCATTGACCCAAACACGTAGACTGGAATCGTCCCACCTGCCCATCCTTACTCAAAGAGTGAAATTGGATTGGAGCTTAGAATAAAATTAACTTAACTCCTTACTCGTAGTTGAAGCTAAAAATAGAATTACCATACGACAGAAATGTCTACTCAATCTGCAACTGCAAAAAGGTTTGAAAATCCATATCAACATTGAATGATGTGGCTCTTAAAATAATTTCTTTGTTGCAAAATGTTGTACATAAACAGTCTCTGTGGTCTCCTTGTATTTATTGTTGTAATGTCATAACAATTTTAAATACATACACTAAAGTTAATTGCCTTATGTATAGCAACAATGCCTCCACCAGCATTATAGCTCACCCCGATCAACTCCCGATATGTTCACATAAATCACAAACGAATCTCAATGCACTGAAAGAATGCACCCATAAATCAAAGATCCACGACAGATTTGGGGGAAGATAATATATATGGTTTATTGCATTTAGGAAAGGATCGTATTGTAAATACAATACGTTGGAAAAAAGGTTGAGTAAAAGATTTTGCTGATATAAATAGTATTTATTATATGCCAAATCGCGTATATCTACATGAGGTATCGATATAAAACTTCTCATTGTAATATAATTACTAAAACATTTCTACATCTGATCAACAAAAGAAATTCATATTCCACGGAACGTCATTACATAAGACTGTCTGTCTTCCACAGAAGGGTTACATGAGGATGCTTTGTTGAACGGTGTAGGATGGGTTTACTTCAGTTATTGTAAGCATTATATATCTGAGTCTAAATATGAATTAATGTATCGGAGGAGTAGCATAATATTGGTTCCAGCGTTTTACAAATGATACATATCTTAGGATTATTCAAAAACAAAATAAATGGCGCGTTAAATAAATACATATTTGTTTTAATTTCCCAGAAAACAAGATTAAGAAGTATAATAAGTTTTATCTATGAGTCAAAAATATTTTCTTGTAGTTAACGATACGTGATGCTCAGAATTGCGAAAAAGGGATATTGAGGCAAAGCACCTATTTGCGCAGGTAGGCTTGCTTTTCTGTAAACATTTATATTATTTCGAACTTCAGCAATAAATGTTAAATCCATAAGTGATAAATTGTTACAATAGAGAATAGTTTTATATCAAGTAGATGTTTTCAAAATAAATAAGTTTTTATGAATACATGTACACATTATTTCCTCACTTCAGTGCACTGTTAAACTTACAATATATCCTGAATTTGAATTAGAGGCTGCTACAGCACCGAACATCAGTATGCTCACTCAAATAACCATTTCACAGGCTGGATTATGGTTTTATGTTTATTTACGGTCACTTTTATTGCATTTAATTGTACGTTTTAACTTTGTTAAAGTCATCGTAATATACATGCAAGATTATATACCGGGGCCAGTAATAATATATGTGTATATGCGGTGGGTGGGTCAACAACAAAGTAAGTGTATGGGAGGGTGGATGGATGAACATAACCGTACTCCCCACAATAGTTTGAATTGTTTCCCTCCCACCCACCCGTACATGTACGGTGGTATTGACCACGTAATATAAACGGTGGTATTGACCACCACCCCAACCATGTAATATTGACCCACCCGTACACGTTCAGTGGTATTTCCCACCTAACCAACCATACACGTACTGTTACATTAAGCCCATTTTTAAAATAATATTAAGCAGCAATCAATCTAAGTTTATGGAACCCATCCTTTTAACGCGTTTCCTTGTGACCCACCCACCCTCCGTTCAAAAACATCTCCTCGTGGCCCACCCATCTTTCCTCTAAATTCATACGTCTTCAAGGAGGTGATGTAAGCTCTAAGTGGCTAATAGTCTAATACTTACAGGTATTAGACTATTTTTACAGGTATTAGACTAAACCAATATAAAAAATATTTATTGGTTGAAAAATATTACTTGATTTAATATTTTTGTCAGGTGTAGGAATGTGGTTAGAGGATATTTTGTTTTTGTTATGACCAACATGTGAATACTCCATGGATGCAACATTGCAATAAAATAATCTGCACTCACCGCATGCTGGATGGGCCACATAGTTGGAGGAACAATAGAATTGCTCGGGTTACGCAACCAGTCAGCTGGGAACGCTGTGTATTATAACATTTGTTCAAGGCCCTCGAGGTCAGACAGGCAGGAATGCCTCATATCGTGTGTGGGAGTCTGTCGTTGATATCTCAACGACTAACCTTCTCTGTTTTTTTTTTTCATTTGCCTCGATTACCTCCCTGTAAATTCAATATCATTTGGTAATTATAGTATTACATTTTATGGATTACTATAATTTATTTATAGCTGATATATAATGATTACTTACGTGTATCAATCAGTAATTCTGTCCTAAAAGAGAACTGGACGACGTGTTTCAAATCAAGAGATTCGTCATTAGGTTTTTATCTCTATTAAGTTGAACTTTCATGACAGTCATTCGATGGAGAGTTCACAGGCATAAACCCACATGCTGGCACGTACTTATACAGTCCTTTGTGTGAATGGCCTGGCATTATTTAACCTGTATTCATTAGCATTCCCCAACTTATATCTAGTCCATTGCACAGTAGAATGCACTTTGTTTGCCAAATGACTTGCTAACAAACTTACAAAACGTTTTGTTTACTGACCTCTATTGGACGACTACAACCAACTCTTGGCAAGGCTGAGGAGAAAGTAGGTTGTACCGTTTTAAATTTTAACCACTGTCCTTGTATTATAGGTAATTTTTAATTATTTGTCTTCCTCAACAACTTGTTTGTTATACATTCATACATAAACAGTATATATATAAAATGATTTATATATGACAATATGATATTAGTATATGTAAAAAACTTAAATAAAAGGATTTAAACAGCAAAACATTTGTCCATGCTATCTCATCCTAAATAAGAAATAACTTTTCGTGATATAGGATATACATTATATATAAAACATGTATTGTCACGTTCCCTGTTCGTAATGTATATGCCGATACGAATGCTCGCGAATCAAAGAAAATGCAACAATGAATATTAGAGAATATGGCCTTTTTTACTAATAAAATGATATTATCACACCATTATTTTTTATATATTAAATCATTATTTTAATAACACTTGTCTTACTAATATGTAAGATACTTATGATATTCATTTAGTTACATGGTGTAATAAAGTGGATTGTTCAACATTTAAATAATGAATACTTCTTTAATATCTTAAATGCATGACTAAATTTCAAGTCTGCAAGTGCCATTATTAATATAAAGTAATATCTATAATATTTTTTACATTTACCACTCAAACTAACTGTTTACATCAACTGAATATAACACAGTATGGGTAATATATGCTATATATATATATTATACATTAATTCATTTCATATTTCTTTCGTCTTTTACCTGAAATATGAAATCATACATCATAGTTAATTTCATATTTCTAACAATCCTAATAAGTTAGGATCTGTGATTATTTAAATACTAGTCCAATATCCTTACAAGGAAATGTAACAAAATGTGAAATGTGCTTGTACTATAAAATAAAAACGTTATTTAAATACTGTTATTTTATTTAATATTTAAAAATGATGTATTATGATATTTGGTAAAGGGCAGTTGATCCACTTTGTAACATAATCAGTAAAAAAAACTGTATTATTTACATAAAAAAATTATATCTTATACTGTGATAAACATCTAATATTTTACAGCAAATTCATAACCTAAATATATTATATTATAATATCTTGGAATTGTATAATAATCAAATTATCATTACAACAAAATATAAGCCACTATCTTAGATAGTTTTGTAATTTTTGAGAATAGTTAAAAAATAATAAAAGAATGTAGTATTTGTTAGGTTTCTGATTAAAAACTGATAATATTTGTTAATTTTTCTTCATTATGTGAGAAACAAGCAGTAGACAAACAATATTCCAAAGTCCCTTAGGAACACAATGGAATTGTTTTCTGGATGTAAATACCAGCCTCACATGGGAAATGTAACATATTTCATTTACATTTGTTTGTACAAGTTTCCTTGTGTTTTAGTACCGTTCAATCATAACTATTCAAATGATTTGTATTCTAAAACGAGAATTGATACGTTAGTTTTCTTGTTATATTCATCAGATAAATATGTTATGCCAGTAAATCAGTTGAACCTCTATAGAATGTATTTTATATTGCAATTCCTAAAAAATAGTTTTGTAATTTTTGAGAGGTATGACTTTTTTTAATTTACTTAAATATTTTAATGTGAAAAGTCCCCAGTAACAAAAAATATATAATGTTAACAATACTATACGAAATTCTAGTAAGTCATTAAACGTTAATAGATGTAACATCACGTTAAGTATACGCGTAATCTTATTAAATTTAGCATTCAAATAAAAACACCTAAAACACACGATAATTGCAATACTTTATAAAGTTAAAACGGGCGTTGAATTCCTAATTCCTAAGAGCGTTTGGGAAACGATCGCACACGAAAAAGCTACGAGCAAGTGTGTTTTAATTTAAAAAGTTGAGTTTCATTACAAAAACAATCAAGAATATATAAATCAACAATAGTTTAAATTAGAGGCATGTAAAATCAAATCAAATCAGTAGAGAGATAACGTTGCTACTGAAAAACAATCTTGGTAGGTGGTCTTTCAATTAGTGTAAGACTATCCACTGCTATGTCAAGTACCGTTCAAAATACAACATATAAAGGACCAATCAAATCAAATTGCTATGACGATAAGTTAAATTATAAATATACGCCAATTTAACAAGGAGGGCTTAAGCAAGTAAAACACAAAAATCCTCACACTGAATATGATTTGTTAAGTTTAAGAGCCAATATTACAAGCTAAAAGTGTGTGAATGCGACAATATGCAGAAATTAAAAATGATGTCAGGTAAGATATAGACCACGTATTTGTTAAATATTTGGAGCAAAACATTAATACAAATGTTACCCAACTTGATGTTATCGTAGATACTCTTATGACTTAAGCTATTGCTTATTTAATTGATTTTTTAGGCAACTTAATACATGGAAAAGTTCTTGTTCTTAGAGCATCAACAATAAATTAGGTACGCTGTTGTAAAGAAAAGATTAATTTTAGATTCAGGACTTTTAATTTAATTGCATTTTCTTGAAGTAGTTTATACGTTTTACAAAGCCATAACTTTTAAAGTCGTTAGCGCAGACACGCAGTTAGATTGCGTGGCTTAAAGTTTGTGAAATAGGAAAACTTTCTAAATTAGCTTGGTGCCTGTTTAAGATTACTAGTTATATATGATAAGACTAAATGATATTCAGCTCGTGTATTTTTACTTAAAGGTATAGCATCTTAAAAAATAAAAAAAATATTAGAACTTAACTGCATTTTCTTGCAAATTGTCATTATTTAACCTTCTTTAAGTTTACCATTCTGTTTTTGCTTACGATTTTTTCAATATAGTATATCAATACAAATTTTAATAGTTTTAAAATTAATAGTAATACAAACTCGTCCTAACTCGTAGTTAGGGCCTTTGAATCCATCTCCAAATAAGTTCGTAACTTAAATGGTTTAAATTTATATAAACAGTAGCCCATATGAAGTGGTAAGTGAACTTTCGTTTCTATCCCTAATAACGGTATGTGCAATACAGAAAATATTAGCTTTAAATATTTTAAATACAAATATTAATTGGGAAGAAAAAGTACTTCTTATAATATTATTTCGTTCAATATAACAAATTTTTAAAATTTTTTAAAAACATTATTATGAGTTTATATATGTAGTAATATTAAAAAAAGTAAGATGTCTTAATCAGAACCATTTTATTGCAGGATATCTAAATGCTTAAAATATAACCCTACAAAAATGTATCTACTTTTCTAAGGCTAAAAATATTGATCAATTAAAAACATTTTAATTTAATGGACATTCATATAGTTTGTCACATTTTATAGTAATTATAAACTTGTACGACCATGGATGGTACTTGTTTATGCAGTAAATAAGTTACGTTATACCATGTATTTTATACACAGATGTGGATTTACATGCACACACTAGATTTCTCATCCATTTAAAAAAATGTGGTGTCTCAAATTATAAGCAGTTGGGAGTGCTAGTATAGACCCAGGCAAAGGTAATGCAGTTTGAGCCAATATGGTAACAGACTTTACTGACTAAGCAAATTACTGGCACACATATTCTAATATATATATATATACATATATGTGTGTGTGTGTGTGTGTGTGTGTGTGTGTGTGTGTGTGTGTGTGTGTGTGTGCGTGCGTGCGTGCGTGCGTTCGTGCGTGCGTGTGTGTGTGTGTGTGTGTGTGTGTGTGTGTGTGTGTGTGTGTGTGTGTGTGTGTGTGTGTGTGTGTGTGTGTGTGTGTGTGTGTGTGTGTGTGTGTGTGTGTGTGTGTGCGTGTGTGTGTGCGTGTGTGCGTGTGTGTGTGTGTGTGTGTGTGTGTGTGTGTGTGTGTGTGTGTGTGTGTGTGTGTGTGTGTGTGTGTGTGTGTGTGTGTGTGTGTGTGTGTGTGTGTGTGTGTGTGTGTGTGTGTGTGTGTGTGTGTGTGTGTGTGTGTGTGTGTGTGTGTGTGTGTGTGTGTGTGTGTGTTTTGTAGGTGTATATAATGAAGGGTTATGTTTTCTGTTCTGTTTATAGTGAGTAATTTAGTATATTACATATTTTTCCGCATTATATGACATTAAAACAATAAATATTTAATATTATCTTTCACGTGTTATGTTATGTTACCATATTATGTTGATGGTAATATTAAGTTTTATATCGTATAGCAAAATACAAAAAAGGTAGTTAACTTAACATTTAAATTTTCAGAAATAATTAAGTAAATATCAATCTGCTGGAGTTAATCACGGTTCATTAATTGGCCATAATGTATGAAACCCTTAATTCGTCTAATAGTTTGGACGCTATATGTAATTATATGTGTGTATAGGATTAGCTGTCTTGTAAGATAAGTGGGGGAAATTATACGCAACATGTACAAGTTGTAATCGTGTGGTCAGTTAGTCTCATCAATGTTGCTGGAAGGACCACCTCAAGTAACGGTCGTTGACATCAGTGGCGAGTAACGTTAATGTGAGTCATGATTCTCGTAATTCTTACTTGTATACTCAAGTAATTTATGAATTATTTGGAGAAAAGTCATGTTACATATATTTTTTACAAAATATAATTCGTTTTTTACAGATTTTTTTAATTACCTTCAATTCCTAAAGTTCTTTTAAATTGTCTTTTTGGTGACTAAAATCTTTGTATCCTCAAACACAAAGCATAGTCTTATTTGTTTTAAGCGTTTTATAATTTTTTTTAGTACTGTGAATTTTTTTGTATTTTTTTACTGTAAAGCCGGAAACTTTACCACACATAACAGAGACCTCATGTTCACAGTTCATGGTGTACGTCAAGGGTTTGATATTTAACCTTGTTTTTAAAGATAGTTTATTTTTGTATTTGCACAATGTGCTTTACGATACATCCTCTATGTATATATATATATATATATATATATATCTATATATATATATATATATATATATATATATATATATATATATATATATATATATATATATATATATATATATATATATATATATATATCCGTATTTTATGTTTGTAAACTTGGGTAGGCTATTGTAGTTCAAGCCTTATGAACACATTAAACTTTATTTAATGATTCAGGTGAAAAACGTTCTTGATGACTGTATGATGTATAAATTAAAAAAAAATAATACTACACTTATAATACGAATGTTTAAAACGAATGGAATGTATCAGATGAAAATCGACTTTCTCTGATGGTATATAAGAGATTATTAAGTAAAAGTAGTTGACTAAAATAAATGCTCTAAGAATAAAATATAATTTAATACAAAATACATAAGTACATACATATCTTAATGTTTACTTATAATCAGTATTAGATTTATATTTTGAATATGCCCTTTACATTTTATAGCAATTTTCCACTAAATCATATAAATAAATTATAAATTAATGTATTTGAAGAAACAATATAAACAAATAATCTGTTATATTGTTTAACTGGATGTTTCAACGATCCAAAAATGTCATAGGTATCAATTTGAATAGAATTATTTTGGATCATTTCCGTTAATTCACTGACGATAAATATTCTATTGCCCTAAAAACTGTTCCCCAATAATTTATAATAAATATATAATATAAGCACATGTCACACAACATTAATTTACTACAACACAAACACAACATTTTCAAAGGAGATCAAATTCAGTAAACCACATTTACCATCCTCAGACCAAAGGGTTTCACAAAAGAATAATATTTGTGATTGACTAAGATTCATTTACAATAACACTTCACGATAAGAATATCATACTGGCTGGCTGGAATCCCTAAAATGGTTATTGCTTAAAATATTATTGGCTAATCAATTATGGTTGGTTGTTACTGATTTTCTCTTATTTACTGAAAAAATAATAAATATAACATTAATTGTGTTCAAAAGTTTTCAGAATATAGTTTTCACAATGTATTCATTAGTTTCATATTTTTTATTCCAGCTAAACGTCGTGAGTTTCCCGATTACCATTAATGTCAATATAATCCTAGCATGGTTGAACATAAGTTTTATTTCTTTGAGAATCTTTATAGTCTGAGGATGGTGGATATAGCTTGCCAAAATTGATTAGCATATTATATGTACATTTGTATTTAATTTGTAATAAATCGGTATTGTGTGACGTTCACTTGAGCTTTTTATTATTTATTTATATTAATGGCAGGCAATAATTTTACAAGACTACAGCAATATGGTAAAAAAAGTACAAAATCAGTATACTAAAACCCATGAAATAGAAGTAAGAGATAAACAAGCTAAAATAAACGAATAAATAACTAACATTACGTGATACATAACTAGAAAATAAATATTGTATGAATAACAAAAATATGATTTATTAAATAAGTTGTTATACACTAATTATGTTTTATTTTTACATATCATTATGAGTAGTACATCAGTTTATTATAAATTTGTATTCATTTCCATATTGTTTTCAAATTATAATTAATATTAATTTTTCAAGAATAAAGTAAGCCGGCTTTCTTTTACACTTTAATTCGTGTTGTATTTTATTTAGAAGTTCTCACTTGACTTTGTTATAAAAACAGGAGAGCATTTCTTCGAACAATCTGGAATGATTTTATCAAAATTAACATCAATACTACATTGTAATATTTTAAAAACTACATAGCAATTGAAATATTCCATTGATAAGGCACAACTATAACATAGTAAATAGTACTTTTTTATAACTTTTACTCAAATGTAAAGTGGTGCAAAAGAGTTAAAATGCAGATATATGCACTGTGACGAAAGTAATAGCAGTCGTATGTTTTAATAGCTAATGCACTGAAGCCCCACAATAACACCCCAGTGGATAACGACGTAACCCTTGTTGAATTGAGTGCGGTATTTTCTGTGTAGCACTATAAAGATTACGTTCTGTTATTTTAGTATTTAAAGTTAGATGAGATAATGTCACTTTAGCAATTTATTTATGTTTACTTTTTAAATTGTTTTTAATCTCTAAGCAACATTTAAAACTAGCAAGTCAGGAGTAGAGGGGGTGATATTGTATACAATTATTATTTCATTGAACACGATCAAAGGTTTAAGAATTATAATACAGTAATTCCTCATATAATTTGGTAATTAACTAGGCTCATGCTCTTATGTTATTAGTAGTATTCCTAATTTATATCCGACTAACTTAAATTGTAGACTGTTAGTTAAATTAGTTTCTAACATATTTTTTAATAAAGATAACGTATTCACTTATTTTATTTACCCATTGTCAATGGTTCGTCGGCAACACTTAACGAGACAAGGAAACGAACTCAATACGTAAATTAGCTATAACTCGTAAGTCGATAACGTAACTTTTAACGAGCACAAATTAGGTCTTTTTGAAATATTTTATATAACTACACTACAATTCTATATCAAACTAGAAAAGTAATAGCTATCATATTACTTAGGAAAGTATGTATTAAATTATATTTAATATATTAATGTACTTATCTAAGTAGTGTGACATCTAATACGTTGCTAATGTGCTATATAGTTTGTGTCTAAACTACATTCCTAAACTTAAGGATATGCTTTCCTGGATTAAAATAAGAAGGAGTTTCCTGTAAATATAATGATGACCTTTTCAATATATTTACTGATAGTTACTAAAAACCTTAAAGGCTGACACTAAATAAATAAGGAAGTTCTGATTTAATTATAGATCTAAAAAGCCCTTATTTGTCGAAATCCAAACACTAGTGATGGGAAAGCATGTATTGATTATTGTAGGTGGCTGTGATGAGCAGTACCCTGGCAGAAGTACAGAATACCTTGCTATGATCAAATGTGTGTTTCTCATATGTTCACGATTTGATTTTTACAAAAGGGTGCGTTAGATTTGTGATTGAATCGTTTGATTTGAATTGTTCTAAATATTTTAGTAATGATAAGTTAAAATATTTATAAAGCTACTATTTAAAAAATTAAACATATGTTTAATTTATCTACTATAATAAAATGTACAAGTATTGTTAATATCTATACTATGTTCAACAAATTTAACCTCAGTCTTTCACGAGTTAAAATATTAATTTAAAATACACAAACAGATGGAGAGACAAGAAAAAAAATAGTAGAGCCTATATTTATAGGAACCTCTTCTTTTATTTTTACCAAAGGAACATTATTCTTAAGGTTGGCAACCTATTATAAATACACCTTGACTAATCTTAGTATATATTAGTACTAATGACATAAAGCTCTTGTCTAAAGTAGTTTAGCCCTTGCAATACATTTCTCGACAGTGTGGTCAACTCTGAAGGATGTGTTATCACACCGTAACTCTTTTATTGACACAGATTGTTTTACACAAACTCGTGTACAAATGGATTAAATACTACGTTAAAGTAAATTATTTTTCTGGTGATAATGTGTAAATTAAAATAAAAATATAACGCAAATAATTGTAGTTTCCATGAAACCATATTCTACTATAAACGTTCCATTATTAGGGGGTTCTACACCCTTGAAGGTCAAAATTTGACAAACTTTTTTTTTACATTTTTTATTCTCCGTTTCTTTCTGAACAATAAAATATATAGTTTTGTGGGTATAACAGTTTTATTCATAGACAATCACTTAACGTAAACAATTACTTAACGTTTAAACATAGTAACATGATTCGGCCTACTCTTTTAAATTAGTAAGGTACTTTATAACTAAAGATTGGATGGTTTATTATTAATTCTTTTTTTAACTAATAAAATAACATCAAATTTAGTAAAACTGAATATCAAACTTAGAGACAGTACCCCTATCTGCATAGATGAACATGTTTTGGTTTTGTAGGTTTGTTGGGAAAACGTAGGTTGTTAGGAAATGTTTAACCTTGTGAATAGTACAGAGGCACTTTCTGGTCACACTCAGAATCAAATCCGGACCCTTTCACATTGCAAACTGTTATAGTATAATTGTGTAAAAATGTAATTTTAAATTCCGTAATCGTTAATGTAAATCTATATTTATAAACTTTATAAATCTCATTAAGTTTACGTGTAACAATAATTAATTGTCGTTAATCTCATTTGTTTAATCCACCTTTATTTGTACCAAATATAAA
The DNA here is from genome assembly GCA_035578905.1 of Stictocephala bisonia. Lineage (NCBI taxonomy): Eukaryota > Metazoa > Arthropoda > Insecta > Hemiptera > Membracidae > Stictocephala > Stictocephala bisonia. The sequence goes on along the minus strand of JAQJVL010001083.1, from coordinate 146,963 downwards.
AAAGTAAAAAGGATTATTGATATTACCACCACTGTACGTGTATAGGTGGGCGGGTGGGTCAAAACCTCTGTACATGTATGGGTGGGCGGGTAGGTCAATACCTCTGTACGTGTATGGGTGGTACTAACCCACCCACCCTCCCATACACATACTGTGGTACTGACCCACCCACCTTCCCATACACATACTGTGGTCTGACCCACCCACCCTCCCATACACATACTGTGGTACTAACCCAACCACCTTCCCATACACATCTTGTGGTACTGACCCACCCACCTTCCCATACACATACTGTGGTATTTTGCCATTTAACTGCTTTGAAACACTTGAATCAAATTCAATTTTCCTTAATATTACACAACAATAAAAGGCTTTTTATAATTCAACATCATTCCTGTACTAGATAGCATAAATAAATAATAGATGGGTTCATAAGTTATTTATGGATTACTCTATTTCAATATTTAACTTTATATCACATCAAATTGAATACAGAGTATATTGAATATATCTTTATATCCGTTTACATAAATAACCTTAAATCAGAGGGGATCATAATTTTACTGCTATGTCTAGAAATAGATACACTCTTGTCATATATGTGCTATTTAATATTACAATAATTTTTATTCTTTTATAAGGAAATATTGTTTCGCCTGTACTATTGAGTTTTGGAGTAACTATAAATCAATCATGTATTATGAAAATTCAGACAAATTTAAGAAAGAAAATAAAAATTATTGTTTTATACCACAAATATACTGCAGCCTCTTCAAGGTTAGTCTATCCTTTTCCTGTTTTCTCCAGTAGGAAGTCCAGGAACTCACCTCCAGCAAGCATTATACCGTGCCTATTGACTCCAACAAAGAAGGTGTGACAATCAAATAGTTCCGACCTTTACCTTGCCTAGTATTTTCACTTGCTTTGTTAAATCCAGTTCATATTTTTGTAATTATTATGACTAACTTCCTTGGATAGTTACAAAGGAATATATTTATCACTAACTCAAAAAGTTATTAATAGTATGTATTGGTTTAGCCACATATTTATGATATATACTTTTCATTTGTGTTATTCATTATTCATCATTATTATTCATTATTCATCTCTAAGACGCCGATCGTAGAGATATGGGCGAATATGAGGGTTGAATGAGTGTAGATGAACGAGTGTAGTCAATGTTACTATCTGAGTTCGACTTAGCTCAGAAAGGAATATTTATTAATAGCCCAATAGCCAGGGAAACTATGGGACCTACAGATTTACGTGGAATCCGAACCACGTAGTGATGGTCTGATTTTCAGCTAACTGACAAGTCTGACACTCAGTTCTCTTCCACTTACAACATCTGAACCTTGACTACCATTCAACATGGACACCCCAGACCTCTCTAGTGGTGTCCACGTTAATGGCAACCATTGAGCGAACGCCATGTTGGTATTAAGAGGACCGAGCATGGAACCTGTCGCCTACAACCTCCCAAACACTTTTTCCCCAAGTATCTGGGTTACAAGACTGCGCCACCAGTGCCGACCCACTATACATTTTATAATATAGTTTTACAATAATATATTATTATATACTATTATATGTATATTGTTATTATTATTAGGCTAATACCAATATAATTTAGTTTTTTTTCTATTGTAGTAGTTTAAAATATGGGTCTCTTATTTAGTTCATCAGCTTATTACGTCTTAAAATAACTAATACGTCATCATGACTAGAAAATGTGTAGGTTAGAAAGCAGTTCAATATATATAATAAGTGATATTATAATAAACCACTGTACGTGTATGGGTGGGCGGGTGGGTCAATATCACTGAACGGAATGGGTGGAAGAATCAAATCAAATCAAATCAGTTTTATTGCAGTGGACATTTAACATGTATTGCAAAAGTCAATTTTACTATTGTATGCCTAGTTAAAAAATGTTGTTTAACCCACACTACAAGAAAATCTCTCAAACATACAACATTTCTGCACATTCATACAACCGAATATCTCACCCCCGAATTAAAGCACACTTAGAAATTAAAAAAGTTGTTGTTTCTAGAATATAGAGGCAATGTAAAGGCAAGAATCTTAATTTTTTAAAGATTGGCTTGCATAATTCTCTGAAATCAACTTTTTAGATTATCCGAAACGCTCTTTTTTGTAATCTGAACACTCTCAAGAGCTGATTACTTGCACCGGCTCCTCACAGCACTATACCATAGACTAGGTGGGGATAAGTTAAACCATAATACGCCGTCTTCAATACCTGAATAGGGCAGTATTTGGCTAAAGTCCTTAGAACATAGATACCAGATGTAAATTTGGCACATTCCGCATTAATATGGGCATTCCATATCAAACCTCGATCTATGTGTAATCCAAGGAATTTGACGTGAACACCTCTTCCAACATAGTCTTCTAACAGTACGCTGGGGACCCATTCTAGGTTCTGAAGACGTAAGGTAACATTTAGAAAATTTGATTTAGAACAATTTGTTTTCAAGTTTATGTTTTTGAAAAACTGAATGCATTTATTCAATTCTCAATACGTATGGGTCAATGCCACTGTGATAGGGTGAACGGGTGGGTCAATACCACTTAACGTGAATGGGTGGGTGGGTGGGTCAATACCACTTTTCGTGAATGGATGGGTCAATACCACCGTACGTGTATGGGTGGACGGGTGGGATATATTATATAATTATATAATAAATCTGACATTTTATATTATATTACTAAAAACGCATAAATTGTATCACATTAGAGTTCAAAAGAAAAATTTAGTATATTTATTTAAAGCAATTATTTATAACTAATGCAATAGGAAGAATCGTCATTAATATTTTACGTTGGAAGAATAGTGTGAGGGTGGTCAGTAGTCGTGTAAGTCTAAAAGTGGGTGGGAGGGTCATCAGTAGTCAAGTACGTCTGAAAGGTGAGTGGAAGTATCGTCATTTATCGTGTACGTCTACTTATGGTTGGTAGGACCTTCAGTTAGTACGTGTGAGTGAAGAGTACAGTAGGTGGAAGAGCAGTCAATACTCGTACAAGTACGAAGGTGGGTGGGAGGATCTTGATAGGCATATCATACATCAAATTTGATATGGAGTCGTTGGTAAACATGTATGATTCTTAAGGAACAAAAGTTTCAGTATATTGTTTATAAAAATTCCAGCTTCCTAATTTAATTTTTCATCTCTCTGCGTTTGGCTCCCCTTTATCAAATGACTAATTTCTCAAATTCAATTACAACACTTATTCCCACTAAATTTCCTTTGTATTTGTTATTTTGTTTTGTTGCTAATAATAAAGCAACTATAACAAACGAAATATTTCCTGACATATATGATTAAATTATATAAATAATTGTTTCATTCACCCATGTTTGTATTTAGTTATGGAATGGTATATATATACATACATATATATATCAAGCTACGTCCATGCAACATTGGTGATTAAAGAATGGTTTTAGTAAAATATATATGACATTAGTGAAGTACCTTTTTTACTTCACCGAATATATTTTTTTAGTAATTCTAACGATAGCCATTGATAGCCTTTGGTAAACGTGATCTAACTGAAACGTCTTTTTTTCTTTTTTAGGTGATTTAACTTACATCAAAATTATCTTCTTTTAGTGTTTCGAAAAATATAGAGGAAGCTGACGGAACGTTTAAGGTAATCAAACATATCAAAATGTCAAGTTCCTTGACAGTGTACTTACTGAGATCTAGTGTGCGTGCCAATGTTAAACCACTCCTTAACCATTGATGTGGCAAAGAATACCTGAGGTATCGTTTTAAAGTGATTCCCCAGTGGCAAACGATACCTGAGGTATCGAATTTACAAGCCTATTTTTAGCGGCTATTTTTTTATACAAATAACCATGAAATCCTATCATATTATATATCATTACACTCGGAATATTCTCAAAAGGAAAATACTGTAATTTGATAAAGATACTCTTAAAAATACCTTCGCAAACAATTATAAAAGACTAATTACAAAATCTGCACTCCACAAATATCCCCGCGTCCGAGCGTATACACAAAAGAACACACGTTTTTCCCTCCACTTTTGGCCAGGTAATTTTTGTGTGGGTAAGATGAGAGCTACATCCCTGAATCATAATTTCGTAGGCAACACGACCAACTGTTTTTATTCATTCTAAAATGTCGATTTCTTATTATTCGATTTTTATTTGAAGTGATGTTTTCTTGTTTTCTATAATGGCAAACGATACCTGTAGGTATCGAACTGTTTTCGACCTGTTGCTAAGTAACTGTATGGTTTATATGATCGATTTTTATACCATTCGACGCGTTATGAAATTGTCAACAAAGAATACACATTTTGGGAGACTATTTATAGCATGACCTTGTTTATTTTACCTGTCGAACGGGACGTATGATTCACTCGGTGCGCCAGGTAAATTCAAATAATTGTATAGATAAGTGTTTTATTTTTTGAATTATAAATTATGTTTAGTTATATGTTATTTCATGTTTATGTAATCAGATACTTTAATTTGAGATCCTGGAGACATGATTGTGCTAGTTTATTTGCAAAAACATTTTTCCCAAATTTCACAATTTCAATTATTTGTAAAAAAACACAAAAAAACTAATGTCCAATAAAACAAAAAAATATATTTTTTGAAAGGTTATTTTATATTGTACTCATTAATAATAGGTTTTATGAAATAAATGTAAGTTTACTTATTTTTCTGCGTATTTATTTGCATATACCTATAATTTCATAAATTTACACTTTTTCAAATATTTACAAAAATAAAACAAAATACAAAAAATTTGAAACCAAATTTTGCTATATCTTGAAGAGAACCTTTTTTCATACATTTTTTATATTTTGATTATTCCAGTAAAAATTGTAGTATATTTTATAATTATGGTTACTTTTCAATTTTACAACTCAAAATGTACAAACTTATATATTTTACTGGTAATAAAAATTTTTGATGTGAATATATAACATTGTAAAGATAACAAACATACTATGTAGTTATTTCTGAACAAAACAATATAAAACATGATACATTTTAGTGCAAAACAGTATATTTTATAGAATTTTGAAGTATAAGGCTCAAAACAACAAAAACTGGCCTGCCACTATAGAGATTTTAAGCTGCCATGTATAGGGTTAAACACACAACGAGTTTATTGTCGTTAGAATGGAGATAATAAATGCGCTGAATCTATACCACGATAACAATGACTCACGTACTATCTGCTGGAATGCTAATACGGAACTGGTTCCTCTCGAGGCGTGCCGAATGTGACGCACGGTTAGCAGGAACAGCGGAATGGTGTAGTCACGTGACCATCACCAGGGCACGCTTGTATATTATGACGGGTGATCGAGGCTCGGGAGCCTAGTCTGTCGCCGACTTAGTGAGAGTGCGAAAGTGTCTGCTACTGCCATGAATATGTCTAGAAGTTTCATTCTTGCTCTTTTTGTTTCTGTCTTAATTGTCATGTGTTCTGCGAGAAGTAAGTATTATACAGATCAAAGTATATACTTTGTGATATGTTTTATTTCTGTTAAAAAAAACGATTATACAAAAATCCTGTAATGATTTTATGCTGTAGCACAATGGTTGTACTATAAAACTTTTTAGTGAATAATAAATAATCGGTTATTTACTAAACATTAAATATAAATTTTAACCCAAATAATGAAGAATACAGAATAATTGACTCAAATTAGAAACTGTGCTAAAAACATACTTAAAACACCCCTTCTTTTTAGCTATAATAAAATGGGCAACAAATATAATGATTGCTATAAGAATGTTATCATATTAATGATGTATTCCCCAATTTATTAATAAAATGACTCAACCAAATAATTCAATTTTGTTTGGTCCCCTTAATGTAATAGATTATACATTTTTCATGTTAATTGTGACATATTCTGTTATGTAGGGTTCTATAGGTGTACATTTTAATCCATGATACTCAAGTGCCTTAACATCGCTGAGTTATAAACCTTGCATGTATGTATGTACTAAATATTTACATGTTTTTTCCGTCTTCTCACATTATACACAAAACAGAATTACAAAATACCTATCCCCCTTAACAAAAACCTTTCAGTCAATAAAAGCTCTTTTGAGACTTTCTTTATAGATATTATGACTAAAAATGATATTGTACTTCGTACGAACCCATTTAAATAAATTCCACTAGAATAACAGTTGCAATATCAAAACAAAATTATTAAGTAGTTTAACAAAAACTACAATATTCACAATGTATTTAAGGTATTTTTCAGAGTGTTGACTTTGGTAACGCAATCGTTTAAAGGAAGTACGCACTAACCACTTATAGAGGTTTCTGATCGTCGCATCTAGATAACATAAAAAGACTAGGGATACAAAACATTTAGTACACGAACGTTTTCAAAGGTCTGCTATTTAAAAATATTGTAAATTCATTTAACAAGTGCTTCAATCTGAGGAATGCACTCTTTACTGTTTTTTTGGCATAAATCCTTTGTTATCCACCACCATAAGTATTTAAAATTACACATACAGTGGTGTTATTTTGTTGGTATTATCATAGTTTTTGTTTCTTCTTTATGTATTCTATGGCCAAATGCATTTCCATCTCTTGCATTTGCATTAAGAGTCTGTAGACCCTGTCGGCGATATTGTTTGTAATCCCTTAAGAACAACGTTATTTGGGAAGCTTAATTTTTTCCTTATTTATTGACCGAAATTTGTATATGAGGTGTCATTTGAAACGTTATTATATTGCGCATTGGGTTTATTTTTATATTTTAAATACATACACATAGTTTTAAAAAATAAGTGAAAATAAAAACATTATACTTTATATGTTTTATATTTTTTTCAATAAAACTAATTAGAAATTTGCAAAGCAATTCCAACGCATACTTCATTCTTAATAAAATTCAGTTTGTTTGGAAAAATCTGTTTAAAAATAACTGTTTAATTTGGATACGTGTGATTGTATGTTTGGTTCAAAAATAACATTGTTCTTATGAGAATAAAACCAACATGGCCGACAGCCTTTGCAGACTCTTAATAAGATGTTTAAGGCCTTCTAGGCTATTCACTAGCCTACTTAAATCACTCAAAAATCTCACATTTACGTACATCTCGAAAAGAATTAGAAAAAATATTAAATCCTGTCTAAACTTCTTTAGATGGTCAGTTTATCCTCAATCGTTTGTTATAAATATGTAAATCTGGTCATATAGAACAGTGCACTTATTTTCAAAAATTAATTTAACTAAACCATGTAACCAAGCGTAAAAAATATATTGTTTTTCTTATAGCAATAGCTTTAAATATATGTAATTGATATAATGGATACTATACATATGAATTGTATAATATGAATATAGTGATTTTATTATATCAATTATAAATATGAATGCTATAATTATTTTCGTATTAACAAATGAATATTCCTGGTTGTCTACTTTTTCAACTATAATTTTATAAGTTAACTCATATTTATAATACCGTATACTAAAAATACAACTGCAGACTCAATAATATTATATGGATTATTTTATTGTACTCAATACAGAACTATATGTGATTATAATAAAGTTATTCTGATATAAGCGTTTTATTATTGTTTTGATAAATGTTTCCTAAATCAAATCAAATAAAGTTTATTGTCATAAAAACAAGATTGTCAGTGACAAACGTCTTCCATAACCTATTACACAACATTTCATTAATATAAACTGTTTACAATTCATAAATTATAACTATGTAACTTATGCATATATCTATTATTGTATCTTGTAAATAGTCAGAAACTGAATAATATTCTTTTTCTAATAAAACAATTTTCAATCTCTTTCTAAAAACATGCAAACAATCTTCAGCCTTCAGTAACAGGTCCCCCATTGTAATTCTATTATTTATGATGAAAAAATTATGAGGAAACTTAACAAAAATTAATTACTATGGTGTTTACTGTTAATATTTTCAGATTTGTAAGGAAAAACTTAATTTATATTATTAAAACCTAACTCTCGTTAAACTAAATGATGCTACAATGTTGTTTTAAAGTTATTTGTTGGCATTGGATTGTTCATGTTTGATAAATCTGTTGAATAATTCCAACATTTTAATAATTAAATTAAAACAAGTCCAACGTTTAACCTGATATTACATTCGTTATATCAATTTGTTACCTACTATAATATTGTATTTTAAACATTATTTTTAAGCCTCTTAGTTAGATCACATCAATGTAACGGTTCCAACAACATTATTATGGATTACGAAGGACTCTCTAGAAATTCGTGTCATCTCATAAACTAAACCAAGAGACACAGTTAAGATAAAATATTTAGGATAAATAACAAAAAATAAATATTATCAATAACTAATAACAAATATTAATAAACTCAAAATAAGCATATGGTAATAAGTAACAACCGAAAACTGTAAGATTTGTATATCTGATAAAACCTTTGTACAAAAATATTATTTATCTTGTAGTCGACGATATTTTAAATTTGTTAACCTGCCTGATCCTTCTCTCTGAGAAAGTCGTCAACATTTAACGATGTAAAACGCGTACTTACGAGCTATTACTGCGCATTGTTTGCAGTATGACTAGCTAAGAGTCTTGCGAAACGTGTTGTTTGCTGACCTTTATTTGATGGCTAAACGCGTACTCGGTGTCGATCTCACTGAGTTACTCCTTCAACATCCTCCACTTGGAACCAAAACACGTGGAATTGTATAGAGATGCTACATGTTTCTAAAATAAATATCATACAACAGACATATATAAATTATGATATTCGTGACAGATGTTTTAATGTATATGTTTAAAAGAATTTGATAATTATCTCTACGTAGGATCTATTAAATAGTATACCCGAAATTCGTTTCTTTAAGGAGATTTTATAAAATTGATGTTATAAACGATCAATCAATTAAATACTATTATCTTTATCCTTACTTGAAAATAATGTTTACATTACTTGTACTAAAATGTTTACATGAAATAATTCACGTTCTACATAAATGTTTAACAGATCTCGCACTAACATCAGCTGCTGGTTTTAAGGAATTAAATTAATTAATATGCTGACAATAGTTCAAAGCAGCTAAAATGTATATAAGAATGACGACCGGTATGCATAACTTTCATGATGATAAATGCCTGGTCACAATCGTGGTATACTATACAGTGTATTACTATATTTGTAAATTTATAAGATATGTATTTCATATTTTGGAATGAGTCCTCGTCCTTTCACTTGACAAGGCTGCTCCGGTTAATAATCTCCGGTTCTTTTTCTGTACAAGATGATTATTCACAAAATAAAACAATGTCTAAAACTTAATATGCGTATAGAGTTCCTATGATATCATTATTTTTCCAATGATATAACAATATATATGTTCTACAAGATAAGTAAACCGTACATTCTATTATTTAAGATGCAAAAATGATGAGAAAACTTTAAAAAAAATTACTATGGTGTTTGTTGTTAATATTTTCAGATTTGTAAGGAAAAACTTAATTTATATTAAAAAATAAAACGAAAGAACAATGCAGTATTCATTTTAAAAAGGGATGGAGCTCACACAAGCTTACTGTAACCATTTTGGTAAATAAAATTGTTAACAATACTATCACAAGTTACCATTACTAACTTAATCATTAACAATACTAATTACTAATGAATAATTAACCTTAATTAATTAGATATTAAGTAAGAATTTTGTTTGTTCTGAAGATATATTCCTTAATTTTGATGAATATTCAAGGTGTTTCTACTAGGTGCAACATTGAAATGCCTATATTTTTTAGGGTGGTTTAAAATAACGTGTAAATGTTACGAAACGTAGTTACAGTACTCACATATTTGGAACATATTAACATTGGAAACAACTAATCTTCATGTGAATGTCTGTTTTTATTCATAACAACGTTCCAAATCAGTAATATCATATAAAACGATTGAGATATCATTACCATGAATTGAGATTGCTGGACCTTTTCCATTAATTCATTACCTTTCTTTTTTCCGCTACTGCACTACCACTACTTTTTTTTATCACAAATAACATAAGATTAGTTCAGGTTATGTTAGGTTAGGTCAGGTCAGGTTAGGTTAGGGGGCTACCAAAGTTGATCACATACTGCTAAATCCAATGATTGCTTACCACCGAATGCACTCTCTGTGTGTAAATTCCTGGAAGGCGATAAGGCCAGCGATATCGGATTCCTAGTGGATAACGAATACCACTGTGAACGTAAAAATGATTAGGGAACAGTTTTTAAAGTAATAGAATATTTATCAAGTGGTAGTAAATTAACGGAAACAAAAAGATTAGTGGTAGTGAATAACGGAGAACATCCCATTCCTAATTAGTAATACCAGATAAAAGGATTGATATGACATTAATATGAATAGAAATTGCCTTTCTACTTTTAGATCTAAATCAAAAAATGTTTGGCTATCATCTCCATCAAATAATTAGACAGATCCAGACCAGTCTTGTATTTTTACAAAGTATCAAAGGTCTCATTGGAAATAGGTTTACTGTATATTAGACCATGGTTTACGTGAGACTGTTTTCTTGTCATACAGTACTTTGTTTGATATTTTGTATTAAAAAGAGCAGGCATAAATAGTTTGATCAGTTTATTTTTATTAATATTCAAATTTTATTTGAGATTAGGATACTCTTCGCTATGTTTTTAAAGCGTTGATATCAGACTACCATTGAAAACATAATAATATAAATCTTCGATCTCCTTCTTAACCTCACTCTGTCCATTCTTCATAGACTATTGATCTGTGTGAGGAATTTATTCAGGCAGAGTAAGGGGGCGAACCAGTACAGTAGAAGGTGAATATTACTGATAAATCTTCCAGTCTAGGCCGAGTTCGAAACAGCACTATCTCTAACTCAAGTTGAAAGTCCAGACGCCCTAGACCACTCGGCCACCGGCTCGTCTAAATAAATTAGTAAAAAATAAATAAATGTATAGTATTAAACCAACAATACACTGTACAAAGATCCTTGTTCCAGCTGAGAGTTGTGGTCCCAACGAGCGGTCCAGTTCCAGCGAGACCTGCCAACGAACCTGTAATGCATGTAGAGATTGTGGTCCTTGCAGATGCAAGTCAGGTTACATCCGAAAAGCATTAGGAGACGAGTGTATACCTGAGACTGAATGTCATAAGTGTAAGTATAACATTAGGAGATGAGTGTATACCTGAGACTGAATGTCATAAGTGTAAGTATAACATTGCGAGTACTTTTATAGTATTCATATACTCCACATTAAATGAACAAATTGTAATCAAAGTAATGTTTCCCTGAACAGTGAAATGATAAATTTTCATAATTGTATGGGTCCTAATCGATTACACTTTACTATATTTTTATTTACTATATAGAACCTTTTCATTTTATATAAATTCATAATCTTAATTTTAGTTTAAATTCCACACCCTAACTTCTTGTTTTTATTTTACATTTTTTAATCTTTTAAACAATTATTGAATTAGAAAGTAACATGTTAGTCATAACCTCAATATAGTAAAGCTAATAACATTGAAGAATTAAAAAAGTAAACCTAAATTAAAATCTCTACTCTATATTAGACCAAACAATTTAAAAATGCGTTGCTTATATTTTCCGTTCCTCAAAGGTTGTAATGAAAATATTGCACTCTGGGATCAAAAATCCAGGGAATATTAGCAAATATTTTTCATTTGAATTGAAGGCAAGTTACTTCTGTTACTTTTTCTAGTACTTTTTTTTAACGTAACAGTTACTATGATTATAATTCACTATACGACTAAGAACTACTAGGACGTACTCCTCCATACAAATTAATCTTCTTTTCTTCCAAAGCACGTGTTTAAGTTCAACACAACATTAAAAATATACAAGTGTCAGTAAAAAGTGTAAAAAAAACAATAGTTAATAGTTTACAATTTTAAAATTATTTTATGTTTTATTTGTCTAAAAATTTAAAAAGCATTAATTTCTTATATACAAAATTATATGACCTGCAGGTTACCGTTATTTATTTCTTTTTAAACGACTTTATTTAAAACTATACATCTGGTAAAACTTAATTTAACAGATAGGCCCTATATTATTTACCAATCAAAGAATATATGGCAAAAATTTCATTTTTGGTATCAACATGTAGCCTTTACATTAAAAGCTACATAATAGTTTAATTGCTATAAAAGTTTAAAATTCTATAGTAATACATAATGAACGTAAGTATCCAAACTTTTTTGAGATATTTTTATTGGCAATAAGTTTGGAATATAATTAGTTATGAGTTTGACACTTGATCCAATCACTATATACAAGAATGGCTGTACTATAAATGTAATATATTTAATAATACAACTCCAAGAGAGTTCTTATTGACTCAAGCAATCAGGTCAGCTTGAGTGTTGACCAGTTCAACATATTTCAAGAACACATAATTTACCACACATATTTGTAAATGTTTCAGTGCACTTGCAGTGGCTTCACGATGCAAAGTACAACAGCAAGAATGACAAGTTCTTTCACTGTCAATAACGAGATATGTCATTCTTTCTCCTCGAGTCATCCAAGAACACCAAAGAGCTGTGCCAGTGAAACTAGTTTGTTTTTATTTATTTATACTTTTTAAAATAAATGTTTTAGTACTTTGTGTGCATTAGTAAGCCCTCTCTATAGCATATTTTATTTCCTCACCTTAATATAGTGTAACCCTCTCCTCCGAAGATGAGTTAAATTAAAATAAGTTTTTGTTAATTTGATTTATTATTGATCAAATTAAGATTTATGAGATATCTCAGTATCGCTATATTTTTATGGGTAAATTGGTGAGACTGTAAACTGTATTACGATTAATGAAACCCTAGTTTTTTCTTTTTGTCTGAAGCTGATTTATTAATTACATTTTTAATGTACTTAAAATTAACAAGACATATGTGTTATACAAATTATATAAGTTTATTTAAAAAATAGGCTAACTAATTTAACTATCTAGAACTTATCTTAGCTTTTCTTCGTGAGATGATGAAGTTCATTTTAGGCTTGAAGTTCATGTTAAAAGATACGATGACGGATCCCTGATTCAAGGCTTCATAATCATGGTCACTTATGTCATAGATTTGGTTAACAAATTAGTGAATTATTGATTAAAACATTCTAAACGATTACCCGGGTTCATGGTCAGTTCGACCAACAGAGGTAAGGTAGAACTTGGCTTCACGGCTCCTGCAAGAAGAGTCTATTGTATAGTGTGGTCCTTTGTGTGTGTATCAATAAAATGTATATTAAATCACACTTTAGAGCTGTGGAATTAATTTGAGTAACCCTACTTTTTCCACATTTCAACATCTCTTGCCATATTATGCTTTTATTAGTTTGCTCTAGAGTCTTTTAGTCTCTTAGTTTCGTGGCGATACAAATTTACTCTCAATCAGCCCAAAGTAAAATTTTGTTAAATCAAGTAACAACAGAGCTCTACTAACTTTTAGTTCTTTAAAATTTAATTTAACTCTTTTAGTGTTGATGAATTCTTAAAAAAATGTCGGATGATGTTTCTTTTAGTTCTCTGTAATTATTCATTGAATTTTTAGATATTTATTTTCTTAAATTTAACTCAATATGTAAACAGTTAAATAGTTAATCTTGCCTCATTTACATAATAATTATTTGTTTAACTATTTTGTTTATTAGTTTTTTTTAAATTTATTTCAACACATTTATTCTCAAGAAATTTTTATTTTAAATCAGGCACTTCGGATTAGCACCTAATTAATTATGATAGTGGCTATATATTAGGTTTTATTGTTAACTGTTTTTTACAGTCAAATGAACTGTCAAACACTCGATTTTCGTTTTATTTTTAAGTAATAATTGATTTATGTTGTCTAGTAACAACATGGCTAGCAAAGTGGTCACTGAATTTCCATTTTTTTTTTTTTTTTTTTTACTTTATAAAAATGTTCTTTATGTGTATTTGATGAAAATAAATAAATCTATTTATTTATTTCTTTCGCTAATTGTTTTTTATTTAAAACTAAAGCAATATATTCAATGAAGGCAAACTGCAGCATTATCATTTTATATTTAAATTTCAATAAAATGAAACAAAAAATACTTTTATGGGACAAAATATGCCATATATTTGCTTAACTGTTTGATATAAGTCTTTCAAAGAGTAAAACTAATTTCATCAATCACTTAGGCCCTCCTTAAAATAAATGTATCGAAGGTCAATTTTAGCGAGAAAACTTGATAAATCTACCAAAATTATGATATAATTCATAGAAAGGGTTTGGCGATCTTTCTCGAGAATCCAATGTACCAGCAAGCATTGGAAAATTAAAAGCAGAAAATGTTATCCGTTTGACTTTTCATTTCTTATATCTAAAAAAAAAAACTATTTATAAACTGTACACATAGGGGAATTTATTTATTTATAAATAAAAAACGATTTGGTAAGAAAATCTTGTGTATTAAAAACAAATTATTTGTAGAGGTTTAATTGGAATAAAATAAATTCAAATATTAAGCATATGAAATAATAAAATAAATATACACTTATCGTTATATTTCTAAACCTTATATACAAGTACAGTAACTATTCCACGATTTACCCGTATATATACGGTGATGTTGACCCTCCCGCCTACTATTACACTTATTTTTTATATTTTGGATGACCCTCCCATCCACCCATACAAGTACAATGCTGATGACTTTCCTACCCACCTGCACACCTTGGTAATGAGTCTCCCACCCACCCATATATCTGGGTGGTGAAGACCCTCTAGCCCTCTCATACCCTTACATTGGTGTTTAACCTCCCTTCTTCCCAAACATGTAAGATGGCGACTTAGTAAACAAAATTAATAGAAACAAATAAGTTACGACTACAGAGACATAATCTTGTACAGCCAATCATATTGAAACTTTAATTGTTATAATACATTTTTAATCAATAAATAATGTTATTGAGTATCTTTTATTTATTAAAATCTATTTAGAATATTTTTCATAAACCTAGCCCCAAAAGTTACAGAAAAACTTATCTAGGGGGACCATTTAAACTAGCATTATTAAAAATTAAAATACAACTGAAAAACTTATAAACTATATCAGCCATAACACTAAAACTATAATAAGCAGTAGTAAATTAAATTGGCACTAGAAGTTGGCAATACAAAAATGAAAATGACTGGTCACTATTTGGAATTTTTAATTTACGTTTCAAAACACATTGCAACATACATACATCTACTATATATTTCATACATAAATACAGAACATAAATATATTTATAAAAATTAACAGTAATTAAATAATTGTTTTAAATTATTTTTATAAATCACTGTAGTCACTCCGGCGTCACTGTTTAACATGGTCAGGGCTACAGTTATTCCAGTTCAAGGTCATGTAAGTTCGAAGGTAATTTGTTTAAATATTATATAGAAGCCCTCTTTAGATAACCATTCAAACGTCATCAATAATTATTATAAGGTAACGTGAAGATAATTAAAGAGATATTATTATTTCACACAATTATTTACAATAGGAGTCACAAAAAGTTAATTGGCATAGCTTAATTTTCGGAGGATCATACATAATTGGATAAAACGTATGATGCAAATATTTGAAGTATATCCCAAGATATTCAAATGTAGAACTATGTTTACGCAGCAAAATTTGAAGTGGGACTTCGATAAAAGGGGTTGTGCACTTGGATGCTCCCTTGAATACTAATGTAGGGATTGGCTTGATTCAGCGTTTCATAGACACTATTCATCGTGAGTTGTTGAATATTAACACTCACGAATACCAAAACGGTACTAAAAATTGTTTTAGAGGATTATAAAGAACAATTATAGATTACATATAACTGTTTTAGTATTACAGTATTTACATAGTAATAGGAACAACACTTCAAGTTGTTTATTCAGCACCTCAACATTTGTCTGAATTATCAAGTTAAGTAATATTTTAACCTTATTACTTTTGCGTTTGACAAAAATATGTAAATATTAAAACTAAATAATTGTTCAATGAGGATAAGTGAATAAAAGAAGCAAATAGATAATGTGTATTTAAATATAAAACATTTTATAATCAACCCAATTTTCAAATGTTGATCCTTACGATAAGTGAAATTGTTTAGAATTACCTGATAATAATTTTTAAACTTGATAAACAATGAAGGATTTTCAAACAATGAGATATTGGTGAGATCAATACGACCTGATTCACAACTAACTCTCAATACCCAACTAATAAACGGAAATAAAGTCGAATTATATATGTGATTACGAACTAATGAGGAATGAGGGAATTAGCTGCTCAATCCCATACATACTACTGTAGTATGGATCTAGTAAGCAAAAAAATGTAGAGAACGTGACGACAACCTTGCTTGAGTTGGCATTCCTTCAAAACAGCTGACACGGTAGACAGATAGGATGGACAGACGCCAGGGACTCTGAATGCACCAACAGCCTTCACTTTCAAATGTCATCATAGCTTTCGACCTATGGTATTTGTGCTTTTTCTATTGCAAATTGTTGTTTTAAAACTTAAGTAGGCAGATACTTTAGCTGGCCTAACGTGGCTCTATATCATATTTTAGCATCATACAATTTAAATATACTTCAGTTTAACGATTCTTTGTAGCCGATACTTTGAATACTTTGGTGATAGAGCGTTATATGAAGGATTTCTGTGTATATATAACTCACTTTTATGTCTAAATTTTTTTATTTTTAACTATGCCATTGCGCAATCAATTAGTGAATAATTATATTATTAAATATAGTTTAAACACCAGTAAAACATTTAATGGAGATTGTTAAGGATAGATAATTAACTTCATTTTATTCCTCTAAATCTCCAGTAAATAAATAAGTTGTCCATATTTCTGTAGAACTTGCCTTATATCAACAAAACCCATGCATGTAACATTTGAGGTTTAAGAAAGATAAGCTTCATTGTTATTAGGTTTTATCAAAAATATTTTGTCACAAATGACACTGAATCATTCCGTCGTTTCCTCCAATTTATGGTTTCAGTTTATATCTCATCTAGGTCCTTAATATATAATGTAAGTAAAATGTGAAACGCTGACATGTTGAGTTACGATTTATTGACAGAATGGTTTACGAGTATTGCTGAAAGTGTATTAAATAAAAGAACGTATTTTTATGTTTACTCGTTTAAGAAATTTAATTTACAAATAATGTATCATTACTGCACAAAATTAATATACAACAACATTACGAAAAAATTTAATCCTAGTAGTTAACACGACTATAAAATAACTAGGTGATTACTCTGCACACTTCGCGTGCTAATTTAGACACTCATGTCATTAAGTTGTAATTTTGAAAATTTTCTGATATTATACAGTAATGTATACAATGTAAAAAAAATACCTATTGTGTTAATATTTACCGTCTTAAATGCTCTCATTGCTTATTTATTCCCGTTTCATAATACTATGAAACGGGAATAAATAAACAAATAAATAATATACATAAACATATAAAACAATTATACAATTGTTTTATATGTTTATGTATATTATTTATTTGTTTATTTCCATTGTGTTAATAGTTAATGCTTTGAGGCTTATGTGGAGTTAGGACTACCAGTCACAACACAATCCAGAAGGAAGTTTTCAACATGCACACACGCGCGCACACACACACACACACACACACACACACACACACACACACACACACACACACACACACACACACACACACACACACACACACACACACACACACGCGCGCGCGCGCGCACGCACACACATACACACGCACGCACGCACATGGACTACACATTCTAGTACTGTGGTATTGACCCATCCGCCCACGTATACACGTAGAATGGCATTGATAATTAATTGAGATAAACTCCAAAATAAAATAAAAATTTGGATTTCTAATAAAAAAAAATACATTTTTGAAAAAAAAATACTTTTATAATAACAAATTTTATTTGGTTTCCTTTGACTATGTTTTCTTGGTGTTTGTTGATTTGTTTATTTATTTTTGTTTTGTTTGTTAGTTACTTTAAGATTACTCATATATCAAAGGTATTTCATTATGATAAATTGATTTGATCTCTCAAATAGCTGTAAGCTAGAGAGATTAAAAAACACTGCAATGTAATATAAATTTAAGAAATAATAAATGATTTGGAATTTGAAATATCGTGATGACTGGTAACAAAGGTTCAGCACTGTTCACAAAACAAATATCGTTTATTTACCTTATTTTAGCTCTTTGAGAAAGAATATCTTCAAAATCAATACTTAGTTCGCACCTAGAGCCTATAAAGAGTATGCTCTATAAGGTCCAAAGCCTTACTGTTTTTGGAATACTGTGATCAGCCAGTCAACGACATTTGACTTTTATATTTATTAAACTGACAATTAACTAGTATTGTTTCAAATGTTGTGTAATCAAAATAAGTGATTTGAGATATATATATAAGTAAATATAGTATGTAATTAAATCGTCAAATATGGATTTTAAAAATAATAATAATTACTGAATCTTATTGCTAAGAGGGCTTATATTGAACGTTATCCTGAACTTACAAATTATATGTTGATATCCTTACCAAACTTGAAGAAGCGTACGTACACGTATACGGTGATTATGTGTCTCTTGTGTGTCATTAACTCCAATTCAACCCTTAACATGGTTTGCATGTAAGAAGTTCGTTAATGTTTCTAATGTACGTTAAGATTCTCATGAGAGGTTTATACGACTTTAGCCAGTTAATGTCCTTACGTACAATCCTTCATCATTATTTTTATTCCTCCTTTTTTATGGAAAAATCCCAGTGACGTAAATGGTAGGCTAATTAAAATTATATTTCTAAAAACTACCATTTTTCTGATTCTGCATCATTTAGAAGTCTAATGGATATTCTTAGGGTAAGTATTTATCTTATATTGTCCTAAAAAATTATCCTCTTTATAAAATGAATACAAATTAAATAATAAGTAAGAATATAGATACTATCTTATGTTATAAGTTTTGTCTTAAATAGTTTAACATATTAACAAATAGCGGACCAAAGCATATGATAAAAAGGTGCTATATTCGTTCAAGCAACGAAATAGTTTATTCCGTGTATTATAATTACGCAAAATGTGCATATGGCACAATACAAGAACTTTTAATCTAAAAAGTTATGCGAGTGTTTATTTATTTATTTTTAATGCCATCCTAATAAATATGACATGTAAATCCAAAACCATCCATCTACTCCAGTCCGGATACTGCTTGCTGTTGTTATTGTTAGGGGTATTTAAAGCAATACATAATCACTATCTAACTAGAGATGTAAATAATGTGCCCTTCACCATTTACTTCATCTGACTACAAGTTCCCTTGGCACAAAACACAATAACAAATGACAAGGCCTTTCGGCGTGTGGGCTGCGGGCAGTTTCATTTCAAGTTCATCTCAAGGTAGAATATCAGGTGAGTAAATAAAACATTTGAAAAATGTGTGTTTTAAAAATTCTTGAATATACGTTTCAATATATGTTAACTTACTATTTTGAACATGATCTAATTTAACTCATAAGTGAGAATAGGTAAACATGTTTCTAAAACAATTTAGTCTATTGTACTATTTACTTATGGTTTTGTTTAATACCACAACTAAACAACCCGTTGATTTTGCCTCAATAAAATGTATATTTAATCACACTTTAGAGCTGTGGAATTAACTTGAGTAACCCTACTTTTTCCACATTTCAACATCTCTTGCTATATTATGCTTTATTACTTTGCTCTAGAGTCTTTTAGTTTCGTGGCGATACAAATTTACTCTCAATCAGCCCAAAGTAAAATTTTGTTAAATCAAGTAACAACAGAGCTCTACTAACTTTTAGTCCTTTAAATTTAATTTAACTCTTCTAATGTTGATGAATTCTTTAAAAACATTCCGGATGCTGATTTCATTTTAGTTCACTGTAATTATTCATTGGATTTTTTGATATTTATTTTCTTTAATTTAACTCAATATGAAAGCAGTTAAATATTTATTATAGCCTCATACACATAATAATTATATGTTTAGTTATTTTGTTTATTAGTTTATCTTAAATTTATTTTAACACATTTATTCTCAAGAAAATGTTATTTTAAAGCAGGTACTTCGGGATAGCACCTAATTAATTATGATTGTGGCTGTATATTAGGTTTTATTGTGAACTGTTTTTTTGAAGTCAAATGAACTGTCAAACGCTTGATTTTCGTTTTATTTTTAAGTAATAATTGATTTATGTTGACTAGTATCAACATGGCGAGCAAAGTGTTCACTGAATTTCCATTTGTTCACTTTATAAAAATGTTCTTTAAGTGTATTTGATGAAAATAAATAAATTTATTCATGTTGCCTTTCACTAATTGTTTTATATTTAAAACTAAAGCAATACATTTAATGAAGACAAACTGCGTAATTATCATTTTATATTTAAATTCCAATAAATGACACATAAAAAATCCTTTTATCTTACAAAATATGTCATATATTTGCTTAACTGTATGATATATATATATATATATATCTTTCAAAGAGTAAAACTAAATTATTCGACCACTTTAGCCGTCCTTAAAATAAATGTATAGAAGGTCAATTTTAGCGAGAAGACTAGATAAATCTATGAAAACTATAATACAATTCTAATAATTTCCTCAATTCACTGAGTTTGGTGATCTTTTTCGGGAGTCAAATGTACCAGCAAGCATATTACCACAGGAGTCTTATGTAATCCGTCTACAAGGAGGAATATAAAACCATATCTAATCGCTCTCTCTCTCACTATCAATCGGTCTGTAATAGCTAATAAATATTACGAAACTCCCGTTCGGAATCTGCTACGCTGTATAATATAAGACAGGAAATGACGATGAAATACCTATTAGCAGCGCAACAATACGGGCTATGTAATGAATCAGCTGATCTGTCTGGTCAAGGCCCTGTTGGCGGAGGCCAGTCAGTCGTCGGCCCTTATAGTGAGAGTTCCTGTACGTCAGTGAGTGAATGAGTGCCCGCTACAGCCATGGAAACCTCTAGAACAGTGCTTCTCGCTCTCTTCATCTCTACAATGATTGTCATTTGTTCTGCAAGAAGTAAGTACTCATAGGGGTAGCTTTATATTTTCACTAAATTTAATTTTAAGCTCAAATATTCGGTAATTTTAATTATTTGATATATAGTAAGTAGCCCCTTTGTATAAAATTTATAGTATTTCTTTCAAATACTACGAAATACCAAAGAGTAATATATTACTGTAAAACGAAACACTAAAAGGAATATTTTAGTTCTAATAACTTTAAATGTCATAACGTTTTAAAAAGGTTGAAATAAATAATATTTTCAACTCAGAAGGGCACTCACTGTCGGATTCAAAAAGTAATGTACTTGAGTTTTAAGCCCTGCTACAAAATAAATACTTGTCCGATTTCCTTCTGTTGTTCACCAAAATTTAGCCTATTTAATTCTACGTAATTTCATATAACTTACATATTTTTTTGAAGACTTTAAGAATTGTTTATAGCTTTGAGAATTTTAGCACTCTTAGAGTAAAGCTCATATTTAAAAATTTCAAAAACAAAAAGTACTAATAATAAGTCAGCGAAACCTTAACCACATGTGAATAAGTTTTTTTTTAGTCTGTCTAAATTCTAGAATTTTTACTTCTTTACGAATTTTTATGTTGTAATGTTTGTAAACATTGCAATCTTAAAAATGGCAGATCATACAAACTTCCAAAACAGTTCAAAAATACTGGATTGAAAAATTAAGTAAGATAATAAAACGGTAAGTGCGATAAAATATTCTTGCGGTTTTACATCACAAGATCCCTTTAAGATATTAAAATATTTTGCAATTCTCTAAGTACTGTATTTCAGGCACCATAAATAGAGAGCTTGTCGTTAGTTTTATTCTCATATTGCGCAGCCTTTTGTGAATACATATAATAAATGTCAATACTCATATCCTCCACGTTACGTTTTAGATCATTTCCTAGATGCCTCTAAGTAAAAATATCTGTCTTCATTTTACAATAATTAAATCTTTTTTTTGAATCACTTATTACGTACTTGTTCAGTTACCGCTTATAACATAGTTAAAAAGGTCTAAACCAAAGGAATATAAATTTACCACTTCAATAATTCAACAATTTTGTTCTATTATAGGTAATATAACTTCGATCTTCAAAAAAAGTATTCATATCTACCTACTGACTTATCTAAATAAATCCAGTCATTGTTATAAATCGTAATCATTCCTAAAACATGTTATAAAGATGATTTACGCGTTAATAAAGATGAATTATTTTCCATTGTTGTAGCTTACCAGAATAGCAAGTAGTTTTGTATGTTGACCTTCCACTTGATACTTACAAACCTGCTCAAACGTCTATGGTGTTGAGCCTCTGTCCTTCTTTAACTGGAAAATCTAATTTTATATACAGTCGTGGTTTATAAATGGGCATAATAAACCGATAGACAAACGTTTGATTATAATGTCTTTGAAAACAGAATAACTGTTTATCATGTGCAAAACTTAGTTTGTTGTCTGTAAGTATGAAAATAATGAAGTATTTCAATTATAATGTGATAAGTGTATATTTTGAGGAACAAGAGAGTTTTATCAATATTTTTTTATACTATCTCCATAAAAGTAGTGTACTTTGAACTTAACTGAATAAATACTACAAATCATTAAATTGTTTGGCTCCCAAAAGTTTAAAACATTCCATGACTGCAAGACCTTTTTGTGATCTGTATATAATTTGAAATATCACTGAAAGTAGTGTACTCCAAACTATATCCTAAATTTACCTGATAATGAATAAATCCTATTAATAAGAACTTTATTTTGTAAAATAGTCTAACACATATTTTTTATTGTCTGGTACAGTTCTTACTTGAAAAATATTTACAAATCTTATGGTGCTTAAACGTTGTACCATAAGACGACCATAAGACCTTATTGTTGCTTGTAAAAACGAATAATGTATTATAGTAAATGTCCTTATGTTAGAAAAATGCATTTCTCTAAAAAAATTTTTTTCTCTAAAAACGTTTTCTCAGAGAAATTTTTACTTATTTGAAATATCAGTGTTTATTCAGCATGTAAATAAATTTAAGAATAGCACTTAATTTAACATTTCAGCTTTTTTACAAAGAAAATTATTGTTGTTCTACCTCAAAGTAGACATTACATTGTAATGTGTAATAATTGTAATAGATAAACATACAACTGAGACTTTAATATGTTCAATTCATGGCTAAATATTTTTCATATGATTTTCATAATCACTTCTAAAGACAATATAAATATAAAATGTATTAGGCTTTTGAAAATACTTCTAATAATTGATTGTGATAAAGGCTTACGTTTCTTCATTTCTATTATTATGTTTTATCCTTTTAAGATACTCATGTTTTATTTACGTAGCCGAAATATAAAAATAATTGACTAAGGGTTCAACATGTATTTGTTTTTGTTAACGTAACAAAGGATAAAGTTATGGGAATGTATGCACAGCTACGTCTGACCTTCAACATCGAATAAGTGATTCACAGGAGCAGACTCGTGTGCCATCCAACTACCCTCTCTCAATATAAATTATCATCGTTTAAAAATAGAAATAGTTTTCAGTGCCTTAAATATTTTATATTTAATTAAAATAATATAATCTTACCTTTCATGTTTTAAAGGTTCAGTTTTCATTTCGTCTTTTTTAAGTCATGTCAAGGCACATTACAAAACTTTTATATAAGTTAATCCCTGTATATAAAGCAAATAAACAGTTCAAAGAAATGTTTTTATTAATAAAACATAACAATACGCTTTTTAAATGGTTATAAACAGTATTATATTTGATCATATATCTAAAAAAAAATAGGAAAATACACTCAAAAAAAAAAAAAAATAGGTACGAGACCTCATGGAAAATAAGAGTTTAGTATAAATCATTTTCAAATATAACTTTATTTTCAATTGTGGATTGTATAATTTCACCCAACTTCATTAATAAATACAGCGCTTGAAAAGCGAACAATAAATTTGAATTGTATAAAAAATAAACATATACTTAAATTTACAACACCAATAATAAATGTCAAAACCATATCCTTCTAATTCTATAAGAAGTGCTTCTATTGTTAGCATATATAATGATTCATCATAGCTAAGTGAGGACTTACTCGTACATAAATGAAATTGTGTATTAAAGTGTCATATCGGAATACGTTCGAATGTACTTAATAATACTACAAATATACATTGTATAATGTATTAATCTTTATTATGGTGAGGTTCTATCGTGATATAAAGTTATTTTTAGACTTGTTAAATTTACTCTCAGAATTTTTAAAAGGTTTTAATGGAATTTAAAATGTCATGATAAGTTTGTCACAACAAAAGATGTTTAAAAAAAGTAAAACGTTTTCTTGTTATAATACAAACAAAACTCAAAATGTATGTCAATATTTTATATTAGTGAAATCTGTTCATATGTGACAACGTATTTTTTTTATTTAGAGTGTGAAAAAACATTCCAACTATTTTTTTTGTGTGCAGCTGAATCTTGTGGGCCAAATGAAAGGACAAACACAGGAGATCGTTGTCAAAGAGCATGCAACGCATGTAGAGACTGTGGTCCATGCCATTGCAAATCAGGATACATCCGAAAAACTTTGGGTGCTGAGTGTATAACAGAATCAGAATGCCACAAGTGTAAGTACATTTAGTTATGCGAATTATTTATGCGAATAAAATTTCCTTCTTCTGTGTATACTATAATTTATTTTATAAGTTTTATCAGCTGGTTTTGAATTTGATAATACGATAGTAAATCTTTATTGTTACCATTTATTTTAGTTTTATACAAAGAAAAGATTAAACCTTATAAAAACAGCTAAAAATATACTGTTAATTTATTGGAAACAGTCATAATTTAAAAATGCCTACTCATAAAAGGCGAAATCATAAAGAAATATACTAAAATTTCATAAAATAATGATTTTATTCTTAGCCATCACATGTCATTAAAGGATTCATTAAATTACTTTACAAAAAGAAAACTGAGAACAAATTATATGTTTCGTTTTATTGTTGAGCTATACATTTCGAAAGTAAACTAAACATAGGAATACAATGTTTGCTTATAATCCTTACTTACTTAATTCAATTCTAATATAAAACATTACCGAATCTCTTTAATTATTTAAATTATATAACTATACCTTTCGTTAAAATTCCGTCTAATTACATACAGGATGAACATAATTTGGCTTTGATATATAAATAGCTTCTACATGTATGTCAAATAAACAATGTCTATGTCATACAATAGCCTCTTGTTATGGACATCAATGGCCGAATAGACAGCAGATATGAACATGCCCCGTTTGTAACAGTGAAAATTAACTTTCTAATAAAAATTTTTTTTGGAAATTAGTTTGAGCTTCCGGTAACTAATAAATAACATAATGGTACCTCTCACATAGCTTCTCGTGTTACAATGAATCTTAGTTTTACTCCTAGGATTGCCTAACGGAGATAACATACAAGATAACATACGAAAATGTCTTTTTTCTTGTTTTTTAATATTGATCTCATGTCACAGAGTCTATTCCATGTTTCACAACTATTCATTGCCTGCTTTTCCAATTGAATGAATCCCTAAGGCTAACTCCTAGTTAATGTTGAGATATTATTATGTATTTAGTGTTTTATTATTATTCGCTCAAAAAATAAAACGTAATATGATTGAAAATGTCAAGGTGTAAATATAATTTTTTTAATCGTTTAACAAGTGCGCTCTTGTTAAACGATTAATAATTTGTAGGTAATAAAATATTTTATTAATTTTTATGGTAACTAAATTAAATAGGCTAAAACCACTCATCTAAATAATACATAAAGTAACTATAAAACAATTACATAAACACACCTCGTGCTTTGTTAGCGATCCGGCGTAGCTGTCATCCTACAACGCATCGGCTGGTAGCGTACAGGAAGAGTTGGGAGGGAGCCAAGTTGACTTGACCTTGAGTTCACCTTACGCACAGAATTTATGAGCACTGTCCGATAACCTTAAATCCACTTAATAAAATCCAAATCATAAACGAATCCTCATAATATTCAGTATTTGGTTCATGGAACAATTTAATATATAGAGCATTATAAAGGTGAATATTTTTATCAGGACTATAAATCATATTGTATTTTCATGTTTTAAAAAATTCTGTATACAAATTTGTTTCATTAAACTAAAAATAAACTTCAAACATGACTCTCTAAACACTTATTTTTTTCTTACTTGCAAGTATCTTAATTATTTTATAAATATTAAAACTTAAAAACATTTATTATTAATATATTGTATACAAAATATAGAATATAGTATATTCAAATATTAGCCATTATTTAAAACGTTTATACTGTTTCATGTAGCATATTTATAAAATGTCAAGTAATGTTATTACCTAGTAAATTAATAATTATACTGATTTATGAAGAGACTAAATGAAATGAAAAATAAAAATAAGACAGCTTTTAATTTATTACTATACTTACTAAGATACTCAGTTTATTTAGAAAGGAAATGTTAGAAATATCATATATTACGTTGCTTTGAAGCCTGACGCTTTTTAATTTAGTACGAACTAATACAAGATGTAAGTGTGTGAGTAAAACATTATTACCCTTCCCCACGCACATAAAACTAATATGTGATGCTTAGTTTAACTAGGGTACGTACTACAAAAATACTAACTATCGTAATTAATATACATATTACTGTCGATATTTTTTATAACCGATCAACTCTTGTAATAGTATATTAAACAATAATGGACCGAGCCCTTCAGTCAATTCATAATACCATATTCAAATCAATATCCTGATAATATTGTATCAACCAAATAAATCATCTTTTGAATACTAGTAATACAAATGAGTTATTTAAATAAATAACTTTGTGATATATCTCATACAAGTACTTAATACAATGTATTCACACAGGTTTTCATAATTTATATGTTTATAATGCAAGTGTGCCTTTTTTAATGTTCGTTAAAATTTATTTATATATGCTTAAAAACGGCATAAGCAATGTTACATATAAATTGTAAAACGAGAACGTTAACAATTTAAACAATTTAAATTAAACAAATATGTAAAATGACAGTAAAACACATTTAATAAATCGTAAACAATAACAATAAAGTAATATGTATGAAACAACAATATACAATAGTAACTCTAATAATCTGAGTGCAGATGTCCTAAATCGTTATTTTAATGGGGGATTATATACCTTACATATCGATACCTCTTGCCTTATATTTTTAATTTTATCACGTATATGACAGGAAACTCGTACATATTCTGCATAAACTGCTGTAGAAAAGAGTACAGTAATTAACCCATGCTTGGGCTAGAAATAAAATCTACCACCGACTTTAAGTTGGGATACGTGTTCATACATGGATTTTGTTTAATTGATAAATTATAAACAAAATTCTATCTCATAAATATAAATTAATTTAAATTCTTACTATCATAAACCCCATACGTTTAACCTATGCAAGATGTTTTAGAACGAAATATATTTTCTTACGTTTCAAATTTCAACTATTATTGTATTTTCACTCGATTCCGTATACTTGAACTAACAATTTGTTTACTTTATGAAGTGTACTAAACACCTAGTATCATACTCCCCATACTACATACCATTGTATGATAATGATATGCAGATAATATTTAGAGATTTCCAATGCTTTGAGTGCTTAAGGAACAAAAACAACGTTTCGACAGGTATAACAAACTCCTGCCGTCTTCAGATGTACTTACTAACTTAGCATATATCTAAAACATTTTTTTTTTTATCAGAAAAGACTTAATACTACATGCTAGATACTAAAGATTACTGTTGAAAGTCAAAAGTTCTTTAAAAAAAACTATCACACATAACATAATTATACCAGATATAATACACAAATACACAACATGAAATACAAAAGAAATCCAAACTATGAAATCAGTCAACAAAACACAGAGCAAGTTATTAAATAGATCAAATACTTAATTACACACAAAAATAAATGCAAAATATAAAAAAAGAAAAAAACAGATAATAGGTTACTAAACAGACAAAATATTCAATGACTCGAAATACATGCAAAACTTTTACAAGAAGATTTGAAAAGTATGATAAAAATTGTTTCTGTTATGTTCCAGTACACTTGCAGTGGCTTCACGACGCCAAGCATAACAACAAGAACGACAAGTTCTTCCACTGTTAGTTACAGGACAATAGAAGTATATGTACATACGAACCTCAATATAACCAAAGACTAGTGCCACTTATTTTATTTATTATATATAATTACTGTGTAATAAACTAAATGTTAATTGTACGACTAGTTAATATTTTACCTCTTCCTTTATTTATTTAATAATCAAGATCTTTTTAAACACATATGTTTTTAAGTATCTCAAATCATAATACAAACAGAGAACACGTCAGTTTTAAAAGCTCGTCCTCAATAAATTCTGTTTTTCCCACACCAAGGACGGTCGGTCTTCGTCCTTAACCTTGTTCCTGAGGATATCCATTTCCTTATTTCCTTAAACCCACATGTTGAAATATATTTATAGACTTTTCACTTTAACATTGGGTGGTATAGCTATGCTAATTTGATACAAAAAACTGACATTTTATCAGCATATATAATTTATAAACGTTCAACAATATCATTTAGTTATAATATAATTGTAACTAAACTAGTAAATTTTAGGTCACTTCCCACTGTTTCATCGATGGTTCCTAACTCTAAAAAATATTTTTTTCTTTCCCTATTTTGGTTAGCTTTAAATAAGAACTATATTTATACTAATTTTTTAAGTCAAATTCAATAGAAATAGAAACTCATTTTAACGTTTTTGAATCTATATACACTCAAAAAATCACTATTTCCAATAATATAACCTTGATTCCCATAATATTTCAGTACTACTGGATACGTGAAAAAAATAATAAAACTCTAATTATTTCTCTTAAAATTAGACCTAACTAGGTTCTCAATACTGAGGTCCTTATTTCTGTATATTGAAAAAAGGGTTTTATTTTCTGTTTTGGTCTATCATCCAAGTAATTACCTAAGGCAGACTTTATCTAAAGTTAATTGGGGTCCCTATCTAACCACAACCCTTTTAATTGAACACTTTGAGAATTGTTTTAAAAGAAAGAATATTGTGCTTTTATATATGGTATATATAAGAAGCGTTTTTCGGTATTTTCAAGAGATGAATATATATATATATATTCATAAATTATAATTATATTATAACTATAAAGAAGTCTACTTATTTTTAACTCTGACCAAAGTGAAGTTCTGTTCAAGCCTACAGATTCTGTTTAGGTATTCTAATTCTAATATGAATCCTATTCGTTGGTGATTCATTTATTAACAATTATCAAAATAATAGAAGTATGTATTATTTGAGATTATATCACATTTACATTTTAATAACACACCAAAAGACTAAGACAAAACTGGAAAACGTAAAAATTCAACCCACTTAATATAGCAAGTAAATTGTTACAAAAATAAGTTTTACGTAAGAAATATTGACAGTGGTGTTATCTAGACTCTTATATTTTGGACGTCCCTATTCCGAATAACAGTGTCATACTCCAGGTGACTTCAAACCCTACAATGAATTGAATGACCGACCCACCCGCTCATAGCTGTAAGGCTGTATTGAACAACCCACCCGCCTATAAATGTACATAGGTATCGACCTGCCATACACTTACAATAGTATTGACTCACCCAACTACGCATAAATGTATAGTAGCATTGAATAAAAATATTTCAATTTATGAATTATATTGAAAAATAAAAAACACTATTATACATAAGGTAATTCATCTGTTGTTGTTGCATCAAGTAAGCCAGTGGGCTATACACACTTGACAACAGTAAAGGGTGTAATATACAAAGGAGTGGAAGATAATTATAAAAAACGTATAATGTGGTAGTGAAATCAACAAAATCCAACCATTATTACAATTCTTTAGTAAGAGACAATATAGAGTATAAAACAAATGAATTTAAATATTTAAAGTTTTGCATTAAAATTTGAATAGGAAGTGTGTTAATAAAAAGGATACAATAACCAATACATTCAGGAAATGGAATCAAGAGGGCTTTAAATCATTGGAACGAGAAAAGGGTGTGGCTATAGTAAATAAACCGCGCACCTCAATACTCTGAGGGGAAGACCGAAATGTGTAAACGATATCGGAGAGGGGGAATCACTTCAGGAAGGAATGGGTTCTAGAGGCTATTAAATCATTGCAATCGGAAAGGGCGTGGTTCAGAGATTGCTACAACGTAAACCGAACCCATCACGATATCTTTAGGGGAAGAAAGACCCTTCTGAACTGTAAATGGATTGTTATCGTTTCTAATGCATTAGAATCAAATTTGATATAAATATAGCCTGGCCCTTTATATATTCTGAAATCTACTTATTATTTTTCTAGAGAATTTCTAAAAGTCATACTCTTATATTTCTGAATAGCGTACGTAAAGCTGATATAGGACTAGGCCATACAATTGTTTACCAGTTAGAACACATTAATGGTTATGTATCAATCATATTTTATGGTACTGTTTTAAAATTCTTAAATCGTAATTTGATTTTAACTGTGTCTGTTTACTAATAAAAGGGCTAATTTATGTAATATAGTTTACTAAGGATATGACTTTTTCAAAATACAATCGAAGACTTATATTTGAGTATATAATTTATTTACTATACTTGATTTGAATATTTTCTAAATCCTCATCACTAATCATTTCAATAAAGAAAAGGTAAATTGACGTTTTTCTGAAATAGTTTTGAGCGATACAAATCTTTAACCAACTTCCGAATTCGTAATAAACTGAACTGAAATATGAACTAATATGAAAAATGTCTTCATTTTTACCAAGAGACAAAGATAAGACCAAGCTACTGATAGTTACAGACTTGAATGAACGCGGATTCGTCCAGCCTACAGCCATGCGTCACATGTAGTATCTAAAATAATGAAGGCGTTTTTATGTTTATTACAACTAACATATGTGACCTAACGAATTTATGTAGTACACATTTAAAATTAAACAAAAACTAATATTTTACAGTTTTGTATATTTCATAAATGTACAAAACGTTTTATTTCGAAGTAAAATAAAGCACTTTATGTGTATTTCAACTGTAAACCCTTATTGTGTGTTTATGTGGAACTGAAATGTTTACGTAAATTCTTTAATAAACACAGTAGTGATTTTTTACTAATATTATAATATTAAATTGTTATGCTAACATGACATGCTCTTAAACATAGTAGACAACGGAGTTTTTTCTCATGACACGATATAATAATATAGATACATAAATGTTCATGGGAAAAATAAGTAGTAACGTTGTACATGGTTGATTTTCACAAATGAATTAAATAACAATTAGTGATTTGTTAAACAATGTATCAATTTAAAAAAGGGTTGCTATAATATGTAAAAAAATGAGTTATATAGAAAATATTTAATAAGGGCATCATTATCATGCAACTTATTTAATAGCCCGGTGTGGCCGCCACAATATGACCTGTAGAACGCCTGCGAACCAGAATTAGGCAGGGCCGCGTTCATTAAAATATGTAACTATCAGTACTATATAACTTCACCAATATTAATAAACAGTCCTAACATCACCACACAAATAAAGACATTTTTCATTTCACTAAAAGCATTAAATGATTGGTAAATTTAACTCTCTATGCACTGTGTTTATAGAAGAACACAGTGCATAGAGAGTTAAATTTACCAATCATTTAATGCTTTTAGTGAAATGAAAAATGTCTTTATTTGTGTGGTGATGTTAGGATTGTTTATTAATATTGGTGAAGTTATATAGTACTGATAGTTACATATTTTTATGATTGGTAAATTTAACTCTCTATGCACTGTGTTTATAGAAGAACACAGTGCATAGAGCTAGGGCAATTCCTTAATTAAATATAAGCTATAATATTTTGATGTTTTTTGACATCAATGATTAAAATGTGATTTAAGGTGGCGGAGCGGTGGAAGGTGCCCCGTCTACTGCTGAAACCCTTAGTATTGGTGTCATATTATTACGGAGATTATGTTTTAGTAGGTATACTAATGCCATGTACTTAATGTTTTACTAGTATCGTAGCAATGCAAAGTAGTATTCAGCAGGTCAGTCAATACGTTCATCTCGTAAAGGTACATTTAATGATAAGCTACTATTGTACCAAGCTACCAAGCACAATGGATCCTGATTAGGTCCTGAGGGAATTAATCAAAATTCACTTCAGGTACTCTCTCTCTCGCTCTCTTGTGTATTTCAACTGAGAAGACTTGAATAACTAACGACCTTGATTTTATAACTATTTTACAAAACTGAGATCACTTTTTATGTATGTAGCTTCTATGTATGTGTAAATGTTCAAAGTAATTTCATAAAAAGTAAAAAAATATATTAAGTAAATTAAATACCAAGAATTCGATTCTTTAATATTTGATGAATTTATTGGATGTACTGTAAATATAAATTTACTATCAAATTTGCTACATTACCTTTTAAAACCCCACAAAACTGTTTTTTACTAATATTGTTTCGTTATTAAGTAAGACGCTTTCCCAAAATCTTACGATCATCTACATTTATAGCCTAAACTCCTAATTCACACTGGTGTGTATAGACTTCCTAAATAGCGTACATTTTAAACAAGAGTAACACAGTAATAATGTTTTATCGTGTTTCCACACGCCCGAACTTGTTGAGTTTATAACGTGATCTACGTGTGACCTAGACTTCCACCCTATCCTCAATGCTTTTCACATGAATTGTTATAGTGAAGCATAAAAAGGCTATACAACACTTCACATGAAAACATGATATTGAGCAGGGCTTTTAATGCGTAGCAAAAAGCAGTCTGCCTTCTGTCTTAAGAACTTAGGAACAAGTTCGGGTGTGTGGAAACACGATGAATCATTATTACTGTATTACACACAGACATCACTACGAAAAATATCCTTCAAAATAAATAACTATAACCACCAAATCTACAATAAAGGGTTAGTTAAGACTTGAAGGTGAAATAGATTTTAATAGTGTGGTTAAGTGATCGTTCCATAACAAGACAATATGTTACAGTTAATATTGTTACATACGTTTTTTAATGTGGTATGTAACTAATAAGTATGATAGTTACAGTGTATTTAAAGACATTTGTAAAATAATGAAGATTGATTTTTGTTTATTATATTATGATGTCCCTCGGCCTAGTAATAACTATTTTTATCTATTTATTTATTTATTTTTTTATTTATTCTTAAGACGCCGATCGTTAAGATATGGGCGAATATGGATTTCGAATGAATGTGATGAATGTAGATGAACGCGTGTAGTCATTGTTACTATCTGAGTTCGACTTAGCTCAGAAAGGACTATTTATTAATAGCCCAATAGTCAGGGCAACTATGGGACCTACAGCTTTACGTGGAATCCGAACCACGTAGTGTTGGTCTGATTTTCAGCTAACTGACAAGTCTGACACTCAGTTCTATCACCTACACAACATCCGATCTTAACCACCATCCAACATGGACACTCCAGACTTCTCTAGTAGTGTCTAAGTCGATGGCAACCATTGAGCGTACGCCGTGTCGGTATTAACAGGACCGAGCATGGAACCTATCGCCTACAATCTTCCAAACACTTTGTCCCCAAGAAGCTGTTAAACTAGTTGAACTCTACTACATTATAATGATAATTTTCCCTCAGTTAAATTATTATTATATTATGTTTTTTATATTAAAATACATAACTATGATAATACGTTATATATATATTCACATATAAGATGAAAGCAAGTAAAAATTATTTTGAAGATGTTTTATATTATTGAAGCTTCGAATTTCATTTTATTGTCACATATTTTAGAAATTGTAATATTTGATATTTTTATTGGTAATACCAGTTTGTATTCTTGAGGTCTCCATACTAATAGAAGAACTATTTTTTTATAACATATGAATAATTATACTACTCTTACATAGTGAGCCTTATTTTACATAATGCAATTATGTTACTGACAAAAAATGAGACCTTCCCTGTTTTATTTTATAAATAGTGTATTCCATGCAAACGAAGAGCAATAACTATTACAGACTGATTACTAAGTGTCTGCTACCAATAACTCCCAATGGCAATAAGCCATATGATCAGTTTTCAACATGCACAAATAGTTATAGTATATTTAAAAATATGAACTAAGTTCCACTCGAGCCGTGAAGAACGCTTAAAGTCCCTCCCCCTACACCACCTAAATACACTAATTGCTAAAGCTAAAATATGTGAGGTAATCCACCTCCCCCTCCTCCCGGATTACGTAGTTAGTAAAATTATAGCTTACAGTAATCAAATTCAAAGAAGAGATTACTTTTATTTACCATAACTACTAGGTATAACATCAGTTGTAAAAGTCATAAAACCCCCTCATTAAATTGCAAACATTTACCTTATATCATTACTACAAAAAGATAAAATGACGGAATTACAAGCCGTACCAACATTACCGATAGAACATGTAATTTCTTCCACCACTCCTCAGAACTGAATATAAGGATTGTACAAATTATAAATGCGTGTTAAAAAATAAACTGAATCCAGCATGGAAGCCTACTTTAGGCAAAGTTCCTTGGACAAAGTAATAACAAATCTCAAATCCAGCAACAAGTATATTTAAAATGAGTTTAAATGTGTTTTAATTACCTTGATGTGTTGAATGCAATGGATCTCGTCTCAATTTACAGGTAAAAATTGTTATACAATGATATTGAAGACAATATTTATTTAAAAGAAGTTACTCCTCTCTATTCACGTTGAGGAGTAAGGAACACTACAATCTTTATGAGTCGATTGTAGTATCACGAAAAAGTAAATATAAAAA
Source organism: Stictocephala bisonia (assembly GCA_035578905.1). Classification (NCBI taxonomy): domain Eukaryota; kingdom Metazoa; phylum Arthropoda; class Insecta; order Hemiptera; family Membracidae; genus Stictocephala; species Stictocephala bisonia. The sequence continues at coordinate 111,832 of JAQJVL010001083.1, read as the reverse complement.
TGTATTTTTTCTTTAAACGCTAAGGTCTAGAGATGTTGGAAATTAACGTGTTCTATAAATGTTAACTAGGCCTGTGAGGAAAGGAATAGATAAGTTAGCATATATTATAAAAATAGATAACCATTTGAAAATATTTCTTGCGCTAGTTTTTTTTTATGTCTTCAGTTTTATAGAACAAAATACTATATTCTGTATTTAAAAATCAAACTATTACATAAATTTACTTTAATAATGGAAAATAGCTTCAGTCAGAAGATCCTTACTGTCTTCAGTTAATATTCATTCGAATCTTCTCCTAATCGAATCTTGGTTAAGGAAATTATCATTAAACACTCTCCACAGTAAACTTGCAAAGACAAGACTTATCGTAATCCGATGTAAGTTAGTGACTAATGGAGTGGAAAGTGGAGATCCGCTAACTAGATCCTTATTGATGAGCCTCCAGTAATCTACTCTTACTTACATAATGAATGAATCATAAAAACGTTTACAAGTGAATCTTTTACTGATATTTACATAGTCTGTCATGGAATTTTCAAAATTTTTATGTAGTTATAAACATTAATCTTAATTCAGTAACGTTTGCAATAAACAAAATTATATTGAAACATATTGACTCAAGGTCAAGTATTACTTCATAGAATTGTATCTTAATTAGCATATTACGTTTAAACATTAAACAACACAAATGTATGACAGTGCAAGAACAAAATATAGAAAATATTATGGTGAATGATTTTGGTTAACCACTGTTACCGTCTTAAACCCACAAAGAGATTCACAAATGATAATTGAGAATCCGTCTTATTTATAACAATAAATCACTTCATAATAGTGCTAAATAACGTACTCACTAAAGCGATTGAAGTTTAACATAATTGGATCATGTGGAACTATAGATGGTTTTCTAATGGCAACTTCACCTTCCAACAGAAACGTCAGAGGCACTACTTAAAAAAATAAATTAGATCTTGAATGCCCAGCACCTCCCCATCACACAGAATCTCCCACGTCAGAACGATGTGCCATAGCGTGGTACAGTTTTGATGGACGAAACAAGTTCCTTATTATCGATCTGTAAATACCTGTAGGTGGAATAAACCTCCCTTGTAGGAAGGAACAGTTAAATCATTCCGAACTGGTGTTACCAAAATATGTAACTACTGTAAATGCAAATTGGGATTGACACTATATCAGTCATATGATTTGGGGGAGTCTAACCAAACAGTGGATCACATAGTTACAGAGTTTCCCTGCCTCTTACACGGTGATTAGTTTGTATCAGCAGAATCAGTGAAGCTGGTCTTAAATGGCTTGAAGAATTGAATTGAGCTTTGTGAAAGGTGATCACATTTCTATTACTAACAATACGACTGATAGAACCTCTTCCATAGACAGTACTGTTTTTGTTTTCTTTAAAATGTGCTATTTGCTAATACTGGTTTAATAGGATTGTACATACAACATATTACATTTATCCAATATGACAAACATAATCAATCTGCAGTAGAATCCAAACAAATTTCTTCCAAGAATAGATTTCCGATTGTATTCTTCTATAGATTTTCTTTTTTTCATTCTATAGAAGAATACAATTTACTATGATGTAGTTGAGATTATGATATTTAAAGGGTAATAAGACGAACGAAACTCCTCTATTTTAAATTTGCCAATTCATTTTAAATCGCATATTGACAGATCACTGATTAATCTTTTACATAATTGAATTTATTGAATTTCCGTGTAATGGATTTAGGAAAGTAAAATCATAAAAAATAAATAAACAACTAAATTGACACTGATTCACTCAATGCTGTGTGCTATTTGGCAACCAATCACACAAGTTGAACTTCATTAAACTTCGTTTCTTACAATCACGAGACCTGAATTGGAATGAAGGTCATACTGTTTACAATTATGTAAATGCTGTTGTTGTAAGAAAACGTGCTCAGCTGGGGACATGATGTAAACAAATGCAAACTGTCAAATAAGGGATTTAACAAAATTAAATTTGCCTTAAAAATACTTTTCAGTCAAAGCTGTTATACCACTTTCTTATATTAAACATATAACAACCATTGAAATACTCCTTTTATAAAAAAAAAACATTTTATACACGTATATAACGAAAGAAAATAATAAAGCAATAATTATTTTTAATATTTCATAACATAAAACTGCAAAGCAGTAGCGGAGAAAGGAATCTAGTGCTAATCTAGAAGATTCCATTACAGGGTACTGCAATCTCATTCGAGTAACCGGGCAGAACTTTCACTATAAACAGTGGCTCAAGGGCCTTGATAGCCGTCTCAATAAACCAGTCTCATCAGCTGATTGATTACTTGGCCTGTATTTACACACTGTTAATTGCCTATTAAATTTCTGACCATTTGCCTAATGGTCAGAAATTCTCATCTAACGTTGGTAGAGTAGGTTCCACCTAAGAAATTGCTATTCAAAAGTGTTTATGGAAATGAGCATATGTTTGCTACAAAAATTCCCGAACGTAAAACAACAAACGATGTTAAGTTTTCTCCAGATAAGTCTTATGACTTCTCACTGGTCATAATGAAGTAATTTTTAATAGTATATATGGATAATTTTGCAGCATGAAGAAAGACCAATGTTTTTGGAACCTTACATTTTTATTCAAATTTTAACTAACTATTACTGTTTGAGTAATATATACTGTATTCCGATTAGCGTATTAAGGTTAACATATTATAAACATAAGATACACTTCATGTTTCTCTATCAATAGTGAATAGTTTATATATTTAAAGCAGTTTTCATGAAAGAAAGTTTACAAATCTCATTAAATCGTAACACTAATAAAAGTAGTTTTTAGAATTGTTTATATTACTTAAACAGGCCATAAATGTCTGGCTTACCCAGTGTAGTCTATGAGAATGACACGTTGTAATGAAAGCTAATGGGAAATTTGATGTGGAATAATGATGCCTTGTATGTAAGGACATAAACCGAGTAAGGTTTTACAAACGTCTCATGAGAATCTTAACGCACATTCATTACACTAATGAGCTTCTTACATGCAAAGCATATTAGTAGCAAAATTAGAGTTAATGGCACTCCGGTGTCCCATAGCCAAGAATTGTGGAGGATTCTGCTCCTTACGCTATGGTCTTGATAACAAGTGTATACAGCCTCTTAGTAAGATATAACGTTTAAAACTAACACAATAATAAACTAATATTTGTGTTATTGCGTTTTTTCTTCATATTTTTGCATATATGGACCAATTAATTTGAATAGAACCCTAAAAAATTATTAGAATAATTCTTGTTCGTTCAAATAATAACACTCATTCCCTCACTATGAAAGAGGGTTGGGTTGTTTTATATAAATTTTATTTAAAAACAGAGAGCTGTTTCATCAGCATACTACACGATTCGCCATTGCTGACAAAATGATGCTGTTTCAGACTCTTGGATCAGAAATAAATAAGGGCTCAGTATATATACCTGAGGAACACCAAAACTCAACTGATTGATTGTTGAAAATGTACGTTGATGTTTTTTGTTTTGGTCCAACAGGGTCGTACATAAAAATTGCGATTCCACTTCTTCCTACTAATTGTTACTTTCATTTACAAGTAATTTATAATTTGTACAGATATAATACAGAGTGATAGGTTATAATGTATATATTACCTATCACTCTGTTCGCCTAATGTCCGACACTGCTCGGTATACTGTCACTGTCACTAGACTGTCACTGTCACATCCTCTGGGGTTGACACAGTCACTCTAACACTGACTCTTTTCTGAATGTCACTAACTCTTCACACTGACTCTTGACTGCCTGTCACTAACTGTCAGGTCGGCCAGAGTTCTTAATTTGTTTCAACAACTGATTAATGAAACTATTATAAACAATTAATTGTCGAGTTGGTATTGCCATAGGGGTTGAATTGATACTTCTTAGAACCCCTGGGGTGGTTTCCTGATGGAATTTCAAAATAAAGATAGGCCTGTGTGTTAACCAGAGACCCTAAGAATGTTCTTGCAAAATCTCAGATGAATGGGTTCAGTAGTTTTTGCGTGAATCAGTAAAACACACACACACACACACACACACACACACACACACACACACACACACACACACACACACACACACACACACCATATGACCAAAGGTGGAGCCCAGAAGAATCTGGAACTGATGATGGTAAACCTGGAGAAGAATCTAGTTCTCGATTCCAAATGAAAGGCCTCGATTTATGTACAAGCGATTTATCTGCCATTCTCGACCTTCCTGGATGACCTGGAATGGTACCGCGGGCGGTTATCCGTGTAGGGATGGGGCGCAATGACCTAGGCGGTGCCGATTGTGGCTGCCGTGATCCGTAACAGTTTGAAATGCCTAAATCAGTCGGGCAAACGCTTGGTTAACGTGTGTTCATTATGGAGTTGATATAGCCTATCACCTAAGATCTTCTTAACAATTATCATGCAAGTAGCTGGGTTACAGCACAACGCCAAAGTGCCACATTAATTATCACAAGTAATATTTAGCAAGCCAGTTTTTCAGAGTCTATAAATTAAATTATTGCAATATTTTCCATCACAGGAGGTGGAGTCCTTTTTACAGTTCAAAACAGTTATGATTATAATTATAACTAATTAGTTTATTAATTAGTGTTTCTTAGTATGAGTGAGCAGATATTATATTTATCCAGCCAAAATAAACTGTTATAGGTTTAACACATATATAAAAATATTTAGATTTATTTAACACCAAAGTTTTTTTAAAGCATATAAATTGAATAATTATTACATTAATTAACAAAAATTATACTGGTTTTTAGTAACTTAACAAAAGGGAAAAAATAATGCCTTAAGATAGTTAAAAGAGTTCGTGTCCTTACTAACGGTGAATAGTGTCTATGAAACGCTGAATCAAGCCAATCCCCACATTAGTATTCAAGGGAGCATTCAAGTGCACAACCCCTTTTATCGAAGTCCCACTTCAAATCTTGCTGCGTAAACATAGTTCATATTTGAATAACTAGGAAGGAGTCTGCATATTACTTAGCAAACAGTCCCTTCAGTAAAATGGGAGCTAAAGAAAATGTTCGTAAATTTATTAATTTAAACAATACATACCATTAATTATGGTTCCCCATCCTTCATTTAAATTGAAGTTTTAACTATCTTGTTTCAAAAACTATATTACTATTTTTCCATTTCACTAAAGAGGTAATTTAAAATATAAGAGCTATTTAAAAAAAATACTTTATTATATATAAAATGATCGTTACTAACGTAGGTACTGTATAGTATTTAACTTCAATTAACTGAACTATTAATTAATATAAGAGTTTATTTAAATTATTCAATATTGATTAATTACTTTTATCAGTTTAAATTAATATAATATGAGCCTTTAGCCAAACAGAAGCTATTTCACAAATGATATAGCAGAAATAAAACACACAAATACAGTTTACAAGTGATGGATATTTTAAACAAATAAAAAAATGTTGTAAGTAACTGATTCATTAAATCTGAATTGACTATCCGTAATATAAAACTAGTGTTATAGATTCTAATGTAATTTTTTGGAGTTTTCCAGAATGTATCAAGAAACGAGTCTTTGAACACAGATAGTTTATTTAAATAAAATTCCCTCAGATTCTTCTGCCTCGTAAACCTTTTAAACACTCTGATATTGTCAAGAGTATGGTTGGTAAACCGTTCAGTCTCTACCACAGCAATAATATTACAATAAGATTAAAGGAGTCAATATGTCAATATGGGATTTTTATTTCCTAATTTAGGAGGCGCCTGTAGCTTGATCTCGTACAAAAATATTTACATTTTTCATAGTATATGTACAGTCTTTGAGAAAAAATTTGAATAATAATATTAACTATAGTGTCGAAAATTTTCAAATATATTCCATTACAACTGTGAGAACAATAGTAAATTTGCTGTTAGGGATTTTTAAAAGTAACCCTTTCTTCATGTATTAAAGAAAGCAGCAAGAGTATACTTTATTGACTAAACATGCATCCCTCATGCTAGACAAAACAAACAACAAAAGCACGACCAAGAACTTTATCTGTTTATTAATGAGAGACCTGGCGGCCAAGCGACCAAGTCGTCAGGACCTTGAGCCTACATATCTTAGCCTACAATTAGAGCCTAAGCTAAAGCATTAAATACAAGTATCTGTTAGAGGAGCATACCTTGTGGCAAACATTCTCAGTATTTTTTTGAGTGATAAGTCTTCAATAGAGTGATCTGGTCTGAGTAAAGGCAGTGCAAGAGAGACAGAAATAGTCAGCAGACGGTGTGACATAGGAAGATATAGTTTATGCGCTATCTTTCTTTCACACACGCTGACGAAGGAAAAGACGTTCCATATTCTGGCCTCTGATCGAACTAACTTTTTCAAGCTCTGTATGAGACTGAATTTTTAAAATGGGGTCTGTATTTGTTAAACTCGTAAATATTTGTGTTCATTAATTAGATATTGCACATATTCCAATCTTGGCCTTAACTACAAGTTTTTATTAGTAATGTTCACCTTCCACTGTGCTAGTCCCCCTCCCTGCTCTAACTGTATACGTTTCCCACATAGATAACTATTTATGGAGAATGCTCAGAAAAAGATTAAAATCGATATGGGCTTATTCTTTTTATTAAAGAGAATTAGTTGTGTACTGTATGTATATGGCATTAAGTTAAATTTTAATTAAAATTATCTTTTAAATAAGACACTAAAATAAATTTATTAGTAGACATGACGCAAATGCTCTCCTCACTTCTGAATGTTTTCATTTTAAGAGATAAGAAACTTTAACTGAGAGCCCTTTATCCAAGGGAAACATAGATGTGGGAGTCTACGTAGGCTTGAAACGTTGAGGTTGGTTGAGTACCACTTGTGTGGAAACAATATTTTCACTTACCCTATTGATTTTTTCACACATAATTAACATATACCACTGCAAACTAAATTTACAATTTATTGTTTTCCGTAAAGAATCGTTAACTATGAGCACTAAGAAGTTTAAAGCTGTTTATAACTTTTTGTTATATAAATATGTTGGTGCCAAATTTGATAGTATTTTCTTAATATAGACTAGTAATAGAAGACTACATATAATTAATGATTTGAAATTAATTAAATTATTTTTTGTTTAAATCATCAGAAATCGTGTATACATGTAGAATGGGTATTTATATAAATGTCAGAGATAGATTCTTCAATTTCGTAATTTGTATTGCGTAGCAATAACTTTTTATTCGTACTAGGTGAGCTATAACTTAGTAAAGTAATTTTATAAATAATTATCGTATTATTATGTTAATAGAAATTAATGAGATTCTTAAGTAAGTTGAGGTTAGTACTCATTTTGTTATTGCAAACATCAGGTTCTAGCATAAAGATGAATATCCATCCAAAATTTTCGGAATCTTCTGGATTGCAGGGGCACATTATAAACCCTTCAGTCAAGTGGCCCTACAATGTGGACTGAAAGATTACTTGATAAATTAAAGTCATCTTCTACTGACAGTTCATGGGTAATGACAGATACTGAATGAACATTACTAGTGGGTGTTGAGTGACATTACATATTGTAAAGTTTCGTTTGGATTCACGAATTAGAGTAGTAACTATTATTTTTGTATTTTTAAATTCTACATGAGGCACATTCTTTATAGGAGTAGTATTTTTAGGCACAATTTCACAACATAGAATACAATACCTTATGCATAAAATACAAATAAATGTATTGCAATCCTCCAGAACTGCCCCCAGTGCAACAGAGGGTGACCCCTGATTTATGGGAACTCTTTTACTGTATTGAGATTCATCCATGATTTATTTTGAATCTTTGATGGTGGTTTTCGGTAGGTCTGAGCCATAAAGCTCATGTAACTTGAGTGTATTTGTAATTGTTATTATTTATGTATAAAAACTCTTTATACTGACCATATTAAAATGCAAATTAATGTGCCATTAAAACTGAAAGATACTTGGTGTCATGTTAAAATTTAAAAGTTTAAGTTAAAAGTCTAATATCGACCACGAAATAGTTCAATACTATCAAAATATTTATCTGACTCTTTTGATGAATAAAACTCACAATTAAGATTAGTTGATGTCCGAAATTATATATCTTTTAATAAACACGCGTGAGGTGTCTTTTTCCTCAACCACAAAGAATAATATAACCTAATCAATACATATAAGATAACACAATTCATAGATCGTAAATCCAATATAAAATTTATTTTTAATATAACACAAACGTTTTCGAAAGCAAAGCTTCCATCTTCAGGTTATGTGTAAATAAAAATTATTATTTTGTACAACTAGAAAAATAATAATTTTTTATTATTATTATTATTAAATTATTATTAATTTATTATTAATAATTAATATTATTATTTAAAAAAAAATAATTACAAAAAAATACATAGGAAGCTTTGCTTTCGAAAACGTTTGTGTTGTATTAAAAATAAATTTTATATTGGATTTACGATCTATGAATTGTGTTATCTTATACTATTTCCAATATTTGCTCATATACATTTTATTTATTACTAATCAATACACTTGAAATGTTTTACCAACTCTACACAAAACGTATTAAGAATGTCACGCTGTTGAACTAGTAGGAACAACATTTATAATGTATAGCAAAATATTTCTTTAAAACCCTTTAGTAACCAACAATCGATGCTACAATTTTATGATATTGGTACAGTAAAATTATTTAACTAGAATTGTAAAATAAATAATCAATGTAAAACACCTGTTCTACAGTGTATTAAACATGCCACTGACAAACAGTGTAATTAAGTTAAATAAATGCTAACACTATTCGATTGGCTCTGCAATGGTGATTCTTTATGCTACCACCAGCACTCACAGGTCATTTCACGGGTTTTAAACAAATTAAAACGTCAGAGTTCCTTAGTGATAAACTGTAGTCTTGAAAAAGTAAACATACACATTAAAATGTAAATTTAATTTTGTTTGTTTGTTAAATTATCAGCTAAGTGTTCATTGTATTCACATTCAAACACAAATATATAAAATAAAGAAGAGATAGTATTTCAGTATAAAATTAAATGTCTTAAAGTACTGTAAATGGTTTAGTAAATAATGAGAAACCATAACATTAAACTCTTACCTGTAAAGGTATTGGAGCTGTTGGTAAAATTATGTTTGAATGAAGTGACCTAAGGGAAATGTAGACGAGCCTATGATGACATTACAAGTACCAGGCTTCTAGTAGACTACTGCTGTATCCCAACGAATATAATGACTATACTGTATAGCAAATAATATGTTAACACCATCTGAAAAACATATAAAAACCATTAAAAATAAAACAATATTATAAAAAAATAAATTACTCATTATTTAAGGAAGTGATGAAAATTACTGAAACAATGTGGTGTTCATATACTAAAAATATATGACTATGTGCAGTAATATATTACATAAAATAGTAAATGAAATGAAACTGTTTTGGTAAGTATCATTAAATGTTTATAATACATACAACATTATTAAGGAGGACTATAATCATACATAAAATAAAAACGGAAATATTTAGAACATGTTGTGATCTGTTTTTTACAAGTGAATATTGGATTTAGGCTACTTCACAATATAATATGAATGGCAGTTTAATTCCCAATGTTTACGAAGTAGCCTCTAAATGGTTTCTTAAAAATGTTTAAATTTGTTTATTATGTCGAGTCCTGTCGCCACATTTTTGAAAATATTTGTTTGCCTTTTCATCAATTTTCAAACTCTAAATTTCACACTGTCAAGTTGTATAAAAGTCATTAGAGAAAAATAATTAAAAAAGAACATTGTTTCACTAAACGGATTTTTTTAATAACTTAATTTCCAAAACAAAATCATATGAAGATACAAACCAATTCCTCTGAATATTGTCATATTGGACTGTACGTGCATAGACTTAATTTTCTTCAGATTCTTTCATGACTTAGTCTTCCAAAAACTTAGTATATAAGCAGCTTATTTCCAAAAAACCTGGTGAAATTAGCAAGCATCACTATTGCTTAAGACAGCAGTTTGTGCAGCAATTTAACTTTAAGTATTTAATAAGCTTACATGTCTACTGGAATTTTTATATGTTTTCCCACTATATGACATCATACATACGTGTGTGTTGAGGATACAAATAATTTAATATATTTTATCTTTTCCATGAGTTTTATTTTTCCGGTAAATATGTTTCCTTAAAGTTCACTGACTAAATTTAAGGAAAGATGCATTTTTTTACCAATTTATAGCAAATACCATACTTTTAGGTACAAACGTACAGAATAACTAATGATAAAACCTTCGCCAAATAGCAATGCTACAAATAATATATTTCATTGTATACTTTAGAAAGCAAATAATAGTTTCTCAAATATAATGAATTAACTGTATATATGGTTTTACTAAATGAAATTAAAGAGATTTGATCTTTGCATATACTTAATTATTAGTTTTAATGCATTTTAAAGAATACATTCTAAGCTTGTCTAGAAAAAATCATAGTTTAAACGATAAATGAGTAAAAAATTGCACAAATCGCACTCTATAGGTGAAATGTTAACAGCATTTAATCACTGTCATTCACTTATTTTCAAATTTCTAAACGATTAGTTGATGTTAATTGAACATATAAGCATTCTGAAAGTTGCCTTAAACTGCCTGATTAGTGGGATAAGGCAAAATGTTGGGGGGCACGGTTTATTGGTTCGCTTGGGTATCAATTTACTGCATCATTAAACGTCATAATGAATATAATTCCTTTCCTAAACCATACCATTTGTATTGTTTATTATTTCAGATCCAATATCGTGATAGAGTTAAGCACGAATGTTACTTTTGTTAAATAGTATTTTATAATAAATCATTTTCTATGTTCTCTTATAGATTAACCATACTTCATCAAGAATTTGTAAGTTTTGGTTAAATTTCAAAATTATAGAAAATTCGCTTAATAATATCTAATAGCTCACTCTCCGGAGCGCATTCCAAGGCTGAAAAGCCACGATATATTCACCTTGGGCTACTGTTCAGTGATGTTAGCTACGTATATGACAGATTTATTTGTCACTAAACAGTTTTAAGGGTTTTCTTATAATTATAATTTTGATAATGTTTTTTAAAAAAAATCATTACTTTTACAGAACATAATGATAATATTAATTATCGAGTGTAGTACGAGTGTAATCATTGTTACTAGCTAAGGTCGACTGTTCCTTAGGGAGAACCGTTTATGCCACCGTACTTGTATGGGCGTGCGGTGAATCAATATCACAGTACGTGTAGGGTGGGTGGCCGTGTCAATGCCACAGTACGTGAATGGCTAGGTGGGTGGATCAATGTCACAGTACGTGTTGGGTGGGTGGTCGGGTCAATGACACAGTACGTGAAGGGTGGGTGGATGGGTCAATGCCACAGTACGTGTATTTGAGGGCGGGTCGGCCATGCCATTCTAAGTGTTTGGAAGGGCGTGGTGGTGAATATTAAATGTCAAAACTACTGGCGTAGTGCTGGGACCCAGCTACTTGGGGACAAAGTGCTGTGTAGATTATAGGCGATAGGTTCTAGTAATATGCTCGGTCCTCTTCATACCGACATGGCGTCCGTTCATTTTTTGCTATCGGCGTGGACACTACTTGAAAAGTCTGGTGTGTTCGTGTTGGGTATTAGTCAGTGTCTGGGTGTTAGTCAGTGTGTAAGGAAAATAACTGAGAATCAGGATTGTCATTAGCTGAAAATCAGATCAAAATTACGTGGTTCGGATTCCACGCAAAACCGTAGGTCCCTTCGTTGCCTGGCTATTAATAAAACGGTTTGGTTTGTACAGAATATTGGTTTCTAAAATTGAAAGTACCTTTAATAATATGAGTGAACAGCATTCTATAGTCAAATCATACGACGATTTCTATGTGTATTGATCTAAAGCATAATGTAGTTGTCTCCTAAGAGTTTAAGGAGTTTGCCACTTTTATACCTATGAAATATGATTTAGATTAAAGTAAAAAAATGTTTAACTGCTCTTTGATAAAATTAAGCACCATGAAATTAAGCCATAATTCTATTGACCTTTAATTCTAAAAAGTGCTGTTGTATTGGCTACGTCAATAACAGCTACAAAGTGTACAATGAATGTTTTATATTAGTTGGTAAAATTAAGAGGCATAGAACCTCTCAGCAATACTCTCATGGTCACTGCAATAGCACTTGACCAAATAGCCTATAACTTTTTTGGGGGATGGGGGCAGTTTGACTACTACTTTAAACTGTTTTAGAAGATAATTGAATAACTGTTTTCCAATACATGTTGCTGTTGAAAATGAAAAAATTTTATGTATTATGTATATTTATACTATTACGTAACGTATTGATAATTTGTATGGACATTTCCTCTAGGAAAACTGCAAATTAAATTTACATAAAAACATTCCAATTACCCTTTGGGGGAAGTACAATGCTTACATAACGTCACTAACAATAACTTCCTCTGGACTCGGAGTGGCAAACTGGTACAAAATACATTACAATGTTTTGTCTCCCCAGTAATCTCACTACACTAGTATATCGTTGTTCGAAGATCAGTGATCATGTAAGCCAGACTCCCCCCTCCCGTAGAGAAGGGATTGTGTTCTTTGTAGCCCGTCGTACATTAGCAGCATGTGGGGCTGATAGAGGCACCGGCTGGAACCATTCCAGAACTTCTGGAGGGGAGAAACTTTATAATATGTTAAGGAACAGTTCACGTTTATTATACAATAAAGAATTCTGTTAGAGTTTCATTATAGTAAATCAGTACAAGTAAACGTCACACAACACAAATTTATTACAATATAAGTACAAAATGCACAAATATTATAGTGATCGATTTCGGTGTACTACGCTCACCTCCCTCAGATCAGAAGAATCTTTTGTGTATTCCTCTGATCTGAGGAAGGTGAGCGTGGTTCACCGAAATCGATCACCATAATATTTGTGCATTTTTTAATTGTATTGTAATATATTTCTGCATTTTGTCCTTATATTGTAATAAATTTGTGTTGTGTGACGTTTACTTGTACTGTATATGTACCAACACGTATTATGCTAACCAAACAACTATTATAGTATTGAAAATCAGTTCCAATAAAATAAAATTAGAGATAATAATTGGTTAGAACGTATACAGTCTGAATGATTCGGTGGGTTTTGTTATTTTCAGAAATGTTGATCCAGTCTCAACGATTCCAATTTTTACTAAAAAAAAACCTACTTTTTCACTTATAAAATGTATCTATTATTGAATTATTGTTTTATTAACTATTGGTGAAAAAATCTTTATAAATATTTTTTTATAAATTTATTACAAAAAGCTTGCACCTACATATTCTCCCAGTTTCGTCTTTAGGAGTACACTATAATTTCACATAGTAGTTATCACTGTAATAATAATGTACTATGGTGAAGAGCACATTTTTTTTTTTTTTTTTTTGTCTGGCTTTGGCAACAATGCATTATTACAAACAACTTTAGTATTACAAAGTTATATCTGATAGTAACTACATATATAAAACAGTTGCATTTTGTAAGTAAAATAACATGTTTTAGGTTTTACCGTCTTCCGAAAGTTTAATTTTAGCTTTTTTTAAGTACCGGGATAGTCGTAGCTCCTTTAGCATACCACATAAATCCCTCAAACATATTTTATTTTGTGAGGAATAAGATTCTCTATAACCTGTAGTATGGGTTTATAAAAATTTTACGAGCACAAATTTTGAATATAAAAATCATAAAATTACAAATTTTCATTAATAGAAATTTTTAAAATTCATAATTTCAAAATGTGAACGCTTATATGAAATCCCTTCCACAAATTGTACTTACATATGTTACCTTCAAAATATAAAAAAATGAACTTCATTTCTCGTTTGGTATTTAAGTTTCAGTTGTCCCAAGAAAACACTGTTAGAACTGAAATCAACCCCTGATAGGGGTATAAAAACAATAAGGGATGGAAATAGAAAAAAATTGCATTACGTTCATAAATACATATGGTAAAGGAATATATATATTTTCAAACTTATAGTAATTTCTTTTTATATAATACATTAAAACAAATGTAATTAAATTAAAAAATTATATAATATTCCATTATAACTCACCCAAGATATTAAATAATTTGCGAAGATATGTATTTAACTTTATATAAAATTAAATAAGCAATGTAAATAATGTATATAATTAATTTTAAACATTATTATCACTTTAATTTATTAGTTATACTTTCTTGTAAACTGTAACGAGATTTTACTATCGTAATGGTGGAATTTTACTTCAGTAATGGTGATAACATTTGCTATTCTAATATGATAAGAGGTAATAGTTTTAAAATGATAATAGTTATGAAGGGAACGATATATTTTTGTTGCGCCTGTACAATTGAAACGCTACAAGCAGTACGGATTGGTATCGAGGTTTCATTTAAGTCTTGTGAAGGGATACAAGTGAAATGAAGACAAGATTTTAAAAAATGGTTGGAATATCATATTTAGATCAGACATTAGCTAATGTCACATCTGAGTGAACAATATCGGATCTTAAAATACTTTTAGATTATTGTAATATTAACATTGATAGTCCAAAACTTTAGGTCACTTAAGGAAAGCTAGCGTTTTAAGTAATATATTGCAAATGAGCAGCCGTGCAAGCGGTTCCCAACATTGTCCACTAGTATCATTCGAGAAAATAAAGTTTACTAATGCATTGCTGTTAGATAATTTTCGGGAAAATCACATTTATTTATATGATATATCTCTGCATATAAATATTCTTATACTAAATTGATAATTTTTAATTAATAAAACCCTGTTAACATGATTTTATAATAAGCTTTTAATATGGTAGTACAGAATTTAAATTGTGTGTAAAACAGTAGTAAACTCTTATAAGAAACTGTATAAGTGATATTTTCACACAGCAGATTAATTATTTATAATCTTTTATCCTCAGTCTTGAATTATCTATGAAAACTTGTAATTCAAAGTGCCATTGAAATCAAACTGGAAACATACCAGATAGTACACCTCATATGTTTTAAACGTAAAATGGTATGTGTGCTGATCAGGCATCTTTAAAATTGTCTGAAGCATTTGCATCAATATCCAGGCCGAGCATTTGAGTATTTGACACTGAATGATGCTTGTACAATACATTATAAATCTCACTTTTCACAGTATATCCCCATTTGCTCCATTTTCGTATAGCAATACGACAGTCTTTTCTTGATTTGACAGATTCTGTGTTTATATTCATGAACTGATTTGAAGAAGTCTTGCATTCTAAATAATATGAAAAATGAGCAATAAAAACGTCATACATGGTCTTGTGAAAATTAAATGAAAATAAACTAGAATATGTCTGTTTTTGTCTAACTTTAATGGGTTGTAACACAAATTTAACACAAATAAATTGCCGTAATTATGTCAACATATTTTTCTTGGCTTATAAGAATTTTAAATGTATTATACTATTAATCTTGCCTAATAAAATAGCGTTCATTGAATATAGTATGGCATAATAATAAAATAACAATACTAGTAATAATAAAATATTAAATTAAATGAAGCAAAAATGAGAATGCCTGAATAGAATAAGTAAATAAATCATCTAAAAATGAAATAAACTAAATACAAAATGAAATTGGCAAAAAGAAATACAGGAATCAACTGTAGCTTAAAAGTTATTTACTAGCATTGGGTTGTTCATGATATGTAGATAATATTTGGATATTTCCAATACTTTGAGTGTTTATGAAACATACACAACATTTCGACATGCATAAAAAACATCAGCCATCTTCAGATGTACTTACTAACTTACTTTACATCTAAAACAATTTTTTCTTGTTTTAGAGAAAAGGAGATCAGATAACACCAAATGACACTCCTGAAAACCATAGTGATCTAATAATGATATTGAAAGAAAATATCATCTGTTAATATAATAACTTTAACAAAATGCGTTTAAAACTATATGTATTAATTTATTCAATATAGATTTAATTTCTTTCTGTATGAATGTAATAGTTTTGTGAAAATGTTCATCTAATAATCACAGTTCCCTTGCGTAACCTTATTTCGACTTTATATGTACTGTAGAGGTTTAGAGTACTTGGATAGCTGAAACAGTGTTCAGGGGCTGAGGTTACAGGGATCTACTGACAAAGGTCCATTAGTGGTTACGCCGAAACAATAGTGACCATCTTGTTTGGTTATCCCGACATTGTTACCGACTTAGCAACGACCAATATTCACAGACCCAAACAATATTGCGGGAATTTGTGTATATTGAGCAATTTATCTTTCGTATATGTGGTAGTGACTTGAATAGATGCGTTACTGATGTTCTTATTACAGTTCACTAGAATACGTGACGTTATTTAGACAAGTATTTAATTAAAATACGTATCTAGAGATACGTAAAAATATAAAATAATAACCTAACTATTTCTTAATTGTATTATTTAACTTAAATGTTCTTAAAATGTTTCTTTAAAGCCAGTGGACTTTATCGGAGGGTCCCGACGTTGTCGAAAGATAACGGAGTCAAGCAACATCGAGCGTGGCCGACCGTCTTAGAGATCCCGTCCTTGCACGCAACTCGCCTGCCCGGTCATTGGTGGTGGTTCGGAAGTCACTCTTAAGACGTTGTTGGTCTCCAGGTCAAGAAGAGAGTGCTTCTTGGCCCTAACTTCGCTTGGTAAAATAAGACGATCTTTAACTTTTAACTTTATCTTCCTCATTAGTGCAGATTTCAATGAAAAAATGTCATTATAAAGGAATTGTACTCTCGAAATAGAAAGACTGGGTTCACCAGGTAACATAACTCAAGAAGCAACGAAAAAGTACTTATTATCCTACGGGGTATTGAACCCACATAGACAATTTTGGAAGTCAGTGCTTAACTTGTTAGCTACGGTTAAGCCTTTTTATATAATGAACATATCCTTAATTAAAAACAATCCAGTTACATATTTTTACACTTTATTTAGTGGTGAAATAGAATAAGATTATAATAATTTCATACAGAAACTAATGGTTTCCAAGTGAACGTGTTTTCTGTAGACGCACCTAAGTGCTGCTATCTAATGGTGATTATTTTCAAATAAGCACTTGGACGACTGTTTGGTACTATTGGTTTGGATATTACTCACTTTAGCACGTGCTGGAGAGAGGCAGAGAGGGAGACCGATGGCGCTACCTGTAAACACCGAACATGAACTAATTTCACCGAACAGGAAAACCGGGCTTCACGAGTGCTTTAAGAGTGAAAAGTCTTCTTGTTCCTGTAGTCAGTAACATAATGATGGGTTTTAAACTTACAGATGATACCATTTTTAGGCAACAAGCTTTTTATATTTATATATGATCAGTTTATTAACATTTTTATTAATATAATGCATAGCAGCAGAGAAGAAATAAAAAATAAAAACAGGGATATAATAAGATTGAAACCTTGGATTATTAATGATATTTGCAAGTGTATTAAAAAAAGGCATTCGTTAATTAAAATACTTAAAAATCAGCCTGATAATCATACATTAAAAGCATATTTTATAGAATTTAGAAATAAATTGCAAGGTGATATACGTAATCTTAAAAACAATTATTACTGTTGTCTTTTTAAAAAGAATAAGCGGAATACCAAGGAAACTTGGAATATTGTTAAGGAAATTACGGGACAAAATTCAGTAAAGCATGACACAATTACTTTAGAAATTAATAATATAAAGGAAAATGACCCATTTAAAGTAGCCAATACATTCAATAGATTCTTTGTGTCAATTGCTGAAGAACTAAATGTAGGAAGAAATATAACTGACCATTTTAACTCTCTTAATTTTAAAAATTATTTCACAGAATCAAATATACCTCAATCAATGTTCCTGGGTCCTGTGGTGGAAAATGATATTTTGAATGCCGTTAATTCATTAAAAAATGGAAAATCACCAGGAATAGATGGTATCAATTCACAAATTGTAAAAAAATTCTGTAAAAAGTTCGTTTAAGTTCTATTGCATATTATAAATCTTAGTTTTGAAACTGGGGTTTTCCCTGAAAAAATGAAAGAAGCCGTAGTAATACCGATATACAAGAAAGAATCAAAATTAAATTGTAGTAACTACAGACCAATATAATTACTCTCAACGTTTTCAAAAATAATAGAAAAGATTATGAAACAAAACTTGTATCATTTTTGGAAAAGGTAAAATTGTTTAGTAATAATCAATTTGGATTTCGTCAAGGAATGAACACGGAAACAGCACTTTTAAATTTTATGAATATAGTTTCAGGAGGGTTAAATAGTGACAAAAAGGCAAGTGGTCTTTTTCTAGATATTACTAAAGCCTTCGATACGGTGGATCATAGAATTTTACTTGATAAGTTATTTAACTGTGGGTTAAGGGGTGTCACTTATAATTGGTTTAAAAGCTATTTGACGGGTAGAAAACAGTGCGTTAAAGTAAATGTTATATTGAGTGAAATGTGTGAAATTAAGTATGGTGTACCTCAGGGATCAGTATTAGGTGCTATCCTTTTCTTAATATACATTACCGATCTCTGTTGTGGAAATTTTCACGGGCAAGTAACTTCATTTGCAGACGACACTGCTTTGTGTTATATAAATAATACATGGGAGGACATTGAGCATAAAATAAACACTGACTTAGAGGCTATTCAGTGGTGACTTTTCAAAAACAACATGGTATTAAGCTCGACTAAGACTAGTTATTTAAATTTCTGTTTAAGAGGAGAAGCTTCTTTTACAAATCAAATAATATCTAAATGTCTTGATTGTATTTGCAAATATAGGGTGTGTAATGTGGACTGTGCTGAAGTGAAAAGCGTGGAAAGCATAAAGTACTTGGGTGTTGTTCTAGAAAAAGGGCTTACATGGAAAATTCATGTACTGAATTTAAAGAAGAAACTTAATAATATTTTACGCTTATTCTACTTTTTACGTAGCCTTTGTAATAATGATGTATTGCGAACGTTATATTTTTCTTTGGTACACAGTAGACTGGACTATGGTACTGCATGCTGGGGGGGGACGTATATTTCAAACCTAAAAAGTTTAATGACAAGTCAGAAACAGTTTGTTAGATTAATATTAA
The DNA here is from genome assembly GCA_035578905.1 of Stictocephala bisonia. Classification (NCBI taxonomy): domain Eukaryota; kingdom Metazoa; phylum Arthropoda; class Insecta; order Hemiptera; family Membracidae; genus Stictocephala; species Stictocephala bisonia. The sequence goes on along the minus strand of JAQJVL010001083.1, from coordinate 92,628 downwards.
GGAAAAATAAAACTGAAGCATCTTTTCCTCTGTTCTGTGTATTGAAAATATTACCACTGAGATACATGTACTCCTATAAAGTTTTGACAATATTTTACATTCGAAGTCGGAACAGTACACAATTGAGCATCCACAAATATAAATTACGCAATTCAAAAGATCTGTACGTCCCTGAGCCAACCAACACATATTTTACAAAAACGTTTGACTACCAAGCTCCTAAAATGTACAATAAACTGCCCAATGAGATTCGGAATTGTAAAACTATTAACAGTTTTGCAAAGTCTTTAAGAAAGTGGTTATTTTCTATTGATGAAATAGAGCAGATCCTATTTCTGTAACTTTCAACCAATACATAATATCGACCTTTAAAATTTAATATAAATAGGCTCAAGCTACTCTCTGTTGGTAATTGTCTTAACAATAGATTAAATTTAAATTTATATAAAAACTATGTCAGCTAGGAGTAAAGTTTTGAACTATGTTTTGTTTATTTTTTTGCAATTTTATTCATTGTTCATAGCCACAAATGTGTATTAATAGGAATGTTTCTGTACCTCCAAACAGGCTTAGCCTTGGAGGTCTATATTTTCGAAACATATTTATGGGTTATTATGCATGTATGTATGTAATGTTTGTAGATTTGTTTTGGAAATAAACATTTATTATTATTATTTATTATTATATCTGAAGTCAATGGACGCGTTAACAGTTAAGGGGATTCTGGACTCAGGCATACCTTTTTTTTAGTTTTTGATGAAAGAAGACTTTTAGTATTTTTTTAACATTGATTGGGTACAGAAACCCCACATTAAGTAGTGGAAGGACGTATAAATATCATACGTACCATTTTATAATTTTTTATTCAGCAAAATGTAACACTTTTAATATTGATATAACTTGACTAATATTTGACCTAACACCTTCAAATTTGTGTCATTTTGTAGCCATGGGTACTATCTTAATTTTTGGGTATTTGTTTGAACATACCATGCATATATTATTTTTTAACCAGGTTGAAAAATAGTTGTTAAAAATTTGTATCACCACACATTATAAAACAATTTTATTTTAAAATCTACTAATGCTAGACACTTAATTATACCCAAAACGTTGTTTTATATTATTAAGAACATGTGGTAAAAATTTCAGCTTGATATCTTGATTATTACCTGAGTTATTCAAATGTATACTTTACAAAACGCTGTAAAATGTGATTTTCGGAAAATGACATTTAAAGTTTTGTTAGTTTTTTTAAAGAAACAAACTGAAGAAAATAAACATAAACTAACCTATATAAATTTAATTCAATAAACAATAATTTTCTACCATTATCACTAACAACAATACTTTCTTACCATAGGCCTACTGTATACTGAAAATAATTTTTCATTTACATAAGAAATCATGATTATTTTGCTTAGAGTGGAAAGTAACATTATTTTAGAACAAGATAAACAAACACATCAATTACAGGCCTCAAAACTCTCCATCTCCATTCATCTGTCCTTCTTTTTCTTTAATCCTCTCCTCTTCTTCCATCTGAGCTTACTTTAATTTTTTCCTGTAGGCGATGTTTTTTTCTTTTTTTCTGGCCGATGATAGTCGAAGACGGGATTTGTCCAACCTTTTGGCAATCAAAGAACTAAACTTTCCTAATTTGATGCCAGATGTTTCTTGATAATTGGAACACATCTTTAGGTATCCTGTATTATAGACACTAATGCCCTCAAATAGGCATATTATCAGTGGGAATTCATCTCTGGGCAACAAATAGCTAACTTTGTTGCCGCTGCCGCCCATGTAGTACCTAATGAAAATTTAATTTTTCTTTAGGAAATAAGGTCCAAAAACACTAAAACCGAATGTTTTCTTGTAGAGAAATGTCCAGGGAGCAAAAATAAATTTAAAAAAAAATTTTATAATTTGACATTTTTGGCCAAATGTGTGTCCAGAATCCCCTTACCTCACATCAGCGTCACAGCTGCTTTGGTTCCGCTGGTTTTAACCTTAAAGACTTATATACCCTGAAATGTAACATGAATACTGTTACGTACGTCATCAGTTTTTTTTTTTTTTTTTTTTTTTGTAATAAAGATTGATAAATAAATTAGCTACATGTCTATCAAAGCTTGATGGAACCAAGTAAATTAAACAAAAAACACATACAATTGTTGTTATAATCTATTAATTATCTCAACTGCAATTTTAAGTATGTTATAATTGGTGTAAGTAGAATAAATAATTACAGTATTCCAGTACAATAATTCAGGCAAAACATCACTATCCATTTACGTTGTGTTCAGTTATGAAAATAGCTTATATTTTGTTATTTAATTTATGATAATTTATTGTAGCAGTAAAATAGTTAGTTATGTTTCGCATAATTTAAATTTTTCTTTACCCGTAACGAAATGAAGAATGTTAAAGTAATATTGTAATTTTTTTTCTCGTAATGACCTATACATACTATAGCTTAAACACTTGTTATATGCAGAGATCAACAATTAATTCGTATATATTGATTTTCCAGATCTTACTGAAAATAGAGTGTAAAAAAATACAATCTAGTAATTGTTTAATATTAAATGTATACATTGGTTCACGAATTAGGGCTACTAGTTTAATAAATTGAATAATAACTATAATTAAGTACCCTTTATTTATTTTTTATAATAATAAATAAAAAATAAATATTTGTTTTTACACATTGAAGGTGGTCTAAGAACCGAAACTGGTCATGTATTATTATAAAAAAATAATAAAGGATACTTAATTATAGGTATTATACAAATTATTTGTTTCAAATTACTATGGCATATCTCATTACTAACATTTTTACATAAAATATTTTTTAAATATTCCCTATACAAAAGAAGACTTTGTCTTGAAAGGCGATGTCTTATTTAGTGGTTCCCACACTCACTGGGGAGACAGAGAGCTGCAAAATGTGAATTTCTCAAGGGCCCTTTACATTTACTTAGACCGTGTTCTGTAAAGGCCCACCGTTCTCACAACAAGAACATTTCTCTCTAATTTATACCATCTCATTTATCAGTTATACAAAGGAACGTTATTTGCTTATGGTAAAAAAATAATTATCAATCTAAGGTTATTATTATTAATACAAATTATTTAACCGTAAAATTAACAGCCTAACTTAAAGAAATATTTACGGGATATTTATAAATATTCTATGCTTACCGTTATATTAAGTGTTTTAAACATAATCATTTGTATTGTATTATAACTATTCAAAACAAAGTAAAAAACTCCAATTATTTAACAACTCCAAGTATGCTTACTTTTAAAATTTTAAAACTTCCTACTGGGGCCATCACGTGGTTATGAAAATAGAGTATATAATATGCAGATATAGTGATAAATATAATTTTTTGTTTCATTCCAGCTGACTGTTTTGCAGCCCTGTACATCTTATTTAGAATAACAATTTTAATGTTTCATCCGAAGAAAAGAATGACAGCTATATATTTTACTAAGTGAGGCTGTTTTTAGTCGTTTGTATAGAAACACATAACAGATTATAAATTTTACTAATTCAGAAATAAATAGTTTATAGAAATACTTCATAATGTGATGTTTAAAGTTTAATAGTAATATATCTAAAACAAATTAAAAACTATTTCCTATCAGCATTTTAAATGAAAAAGTAACAAGTCACGTTGAATAAATACGATAGAAACAAATTTAATTAAGGTCTAAAATATCATACAAAAGTAATTTTTGATTTTCTGTTTTACCAGTAGTTATAATTTACTACCCAGCTGTTGCTAGACACATTAAATTAATTACTCGAGATATACATCACTGTTGTCAACGTAGTTAATTGGCTTCAGCCATGTTAGTCTAAACTTTCCTGAATGTAGGGTGACATTCGTTTAGATTACCTTTTATGTTTTAGTTTAACACATGTATATATACAACGATTATTATAATTAACCTTCTTATGGAAGTTAGAGGTTAACTTGTGTAGTACTGTTAGTTAAAAATTGATAACATGATAATGAGGCAGACTCAATTTTACTATTTCAATCTAGCTGCAAATCAACAAACCCTTAATTCATATTTAAAATTATTATCATTCATATTCAAGCCAAAATAATTCATAATTTTTTTCAACAAATGGTTTTGTTGAAACAATAAACCTGTACGTGTTTGGGTAGGTGGATGGGTCAATTCCACTGTATGTGTATGGGTGGGCGGGTGGTTCAATACCAGTGTACGAGTATGTGTAGGTGGATGGGTCTGATCACTGAACGTGTATGGGTGCGTGGGTGGGTCAATACCAGTGTACGAGTATGTGTAGGTGGATGGGGCAATATCACTGTACGTGTATGTGTGGGTGGGTGGGTCAATATCACTGTACGTTTATGGGTGGGTGGATGGGTCAATATCACTGTACGTGTATGTGTGGATGGATGGGTTTAAAATTGACAGTTTAAAAAAAGTCTTGTAATATACAAGTAAATGCTAAGTCGAAATCATGTTTTTGAAATAATGAACACACCAAAAACCTCGTATGGTAGCGTAGTTTTGAAAATATTTTTACATAGTAAAGCCATGAAGATTTATAAAGAAAAATAATTTGTTTCCGTTAGTTTTGATTATTTCTTAAGCTCTCTTCGGAATAAGTATTATTTTACTAAATATAATTAACATTTTATTCAAGAAAATCTTAAATATAAATTCGCGTTATACTATAATGAGGTAGTAATTAAAACAGCTAATGTTGGGGTTTTCTTTTTCAAAAACAGTTTTACTATAGTTTGAAATATTTTTTAAACTTATCTAGAGTCAAAATGATTATATGAAAGTCGTTTATACTGTACTATACCAAATATGTGTATACAATGTTTTATTTAATGTCTATTTATGATTTTTGCTTGAAGTACTCTACAGAAATGTCTGTTTTTAAACATTAAACACAGCTTCTTCATTGTCACTTAGAAAGTATTTTTATTTGCAAGTTCCAGTAATCAACACTTTATTGATTAAGGTTTCAAAAATATTCTTTAAAATGCATAAATTGCAATTTGTTTAGTATATTTAAAATCAAGATAAACATGGAATATACCAGCATGGTAAATTTGTATAAATTATTGTTTTTCACATTTACGACACATCCTAATTATGTTCTTTTTTGCGGGAGATTAATGAAGGTTGTAACTGCTATGATTATGACTGCAGGTTTCATCCTGCAAGAAAACACGTCCCAACAGGCTTTTTGTTCGTGTATAGAGTAATTAAATACCCCGGACGTTGTTTATTGAAGTTATAAAGTTACTAAAGTGTGAAATGTAGGGGTGGAGTTCTCTTCCAGCATCAAGTTCAAAACAGTAAAGACCTTATAAATAAAACATTACATGCCAAGGAAACTAAATGGTATAGTTTATTATTCCTCTAACGTCATGTAATTTAAATTGCTGATGTTTTAAAGATTTCTTTTGAAATACTATACAATACGTAACTAGTTAAACATAAAAGAGTTATTTTTCCTTGTTTATTAGTTGAAGGGTAATACAATTTTCCTTAGAAATATTAAAAATATTATCTATTATTTGAAATTTTAAAAATTAAATTTCAAATAGAGACATACATTTAGCCACACACTACACGAAAGGCCAGGGAATGAATATGGTTGAAAAATACATGCCAGAAATCTATTTGCCTTAATACATTGTATTTTAGAGTTGAAAATGTTGGTTTTCTTTCATACATATATAACTAACGCTAGCTTATAATAAAATGATTGTCATAGATCAGGAAATGTATTAAATATCGATTTATTATAGCGTAACCCATAAGCTGTAATAATGGTCTGAATAGAACTCAGCTCAATAATAGGATATATATTAGTTGAATATTGAAACACACGCTAGCCGCAGAAGAATCAATGAGGTATATATGACGTCATAATATCATGACAAATATTGCCATATACTCAATATTATTGAAATACGGATGATCATTGACGAAGAACTGGATGGATCCAAATAACTAGTATAAGACTTTCACCGTTTAAACTTATTTCTGATTGTTTATGTCGTTATTGACTATACAACTGACTATAGAAATAATATTTAGTTGAGATGAGTGGGTTTCATATAAATCTAGCTATGGTCAATTGTGTTACATCATAAATGTACCTCTTAACAATGACAAAAAAGTATATGTATTAAGAACTTCTCAGTACGCAGTGAAATAATTTATTAATGTTTTTTATTATATGTAAATTGCTGGCCATGCAACTTATGTTATTTTAACGAAGTGATTTTTTAAAATGATTTTGTTTGAAGTTGAAATTAATTAGGGTTTTATTTACAATTATTTTCAATTTAAATGCTTATGACCACCGGCTGTTCTTTGTCATTTGGCTATTCATTAATTACGCTCTCTAAGGAATAGTCGGCCTTCACACTCATCACACTCATTATGAATCAAAATTCCCCCATATCTCGATGATCGGCGTCTTAAGAATAAATAAATAAAATAAAATATGAACTATATTTTTACCATCATATCTGCCGAATAGTTTTTAAAATATTTAAATATCAAAACTAGTATCCATACAAACATTTTTACTAATATTGTATTTGTTCTAAGGACGATTTCGATTTGGCCATATCAAAATTCTGTACTGTTTTTTCGTACTAACATCAGAATCTATTTAATATTATTTAATGTACACATTAAATAACGTTAGTAAGGTAATATTTAAGAACATTAAGAAATTTATTTCAATACAATTCTGCATTATGATAGTAAGACTATAAATCTTTAGTGAAAGTATAATTATTGTTTTAAATTTGGAAAATAGAAAGGATATCATAAAGAGCAAATAATCATAAAATAACGACTAATAATACGTCTTTTGTAATACATACTTTTACTATTTGATAAAATGTTGAAACAAAACACATTTAAAACGTAACTGACATTAGTACCAGTCGTACACGAAGGAAATTCAAATTACAACAGAAGTAATAAAAGAGGGTAAAATAAAATGTGTCAATAGACAGCCCGGAGTCATTTCAGAGAGGGGGTATTTCATTAGACCGTACACAGACGTGTGTATTGAATTCCATTCCAGGTAAGTCTGCTCTACCAACTCTTATTAAATTTTCCCAGTTGGCAATAAAACTTAAATCTAATAAAAAAAGTAGCCCCTAAATACAGCAATTATTACATAATTATTATATTGTTTACTAAAATTTAACCAACATAAATTATTAAGATTTTGACTTTTTGTAAAGATATCCTGACTATACTGTGTAAGAATAAGTAAATTTGGAAAAGATTTATATTTTTATAAGTGAAGGAAACTTTTTTGAATCGAGCATCTATCCCCACTAAAATCAATTCCATACATTTTATACGCCGAGAAAAGGGTGCAGTGGCTAAAAGTATGAAAAGTTAAGGGTTGTGGAATTAATACAAGATGCTTGTACCCGGAATATGTGATGAGTGAGATAAGAAGAAGTTGTTTCAACTTAAGAATTGCACAACGATAAAATATAATTATTTTTGAATACCAAACACATAACCACTTGTAACTCCAAATTGAAATTCATAATATTCATTACTTACCTAAAATGCTCACTTACCTTTACGTACCAAAACCAAACATCAAATTAAATTAAAAACGCTATGCTATTTGCTAATTTAGCAAAACATAAATAAATATTAACACTTTAATAACAATGAGCTTTCATGTCAACCTAAAAATAAAAATAAATAGTACTTAAAATAAAGATTAACTTTCTTATACATAAATAACCCATTAGTGTGATAAAGTAAAATAAAAAATATATCTGTAATAACACAATAGTAAAACCCAAAGTTAGTAAGTTTACTTGGCAGTGTCTTAGAAGTCATCAGCTACACTCCCTGATTAAAAACAGTAATAAAAGGAAAAAACTAATTTAGTATACCTTTTCTTAAACTACTTTTAAAATTAACCTTTTAACTTTTGTTACAGTCATGACAAAATTGTTTGGACTATTATAGAGGAGAAATAAAATTGAATACCTCTAACTTATAGCAGTTATAAGTAGACTACAATTTATATATTTGTATTATATATTTGTAGTATTATAAGTAATAATACAAATATATAAATCCTCTTTACGTTTGAGGATTTAGAGGAAATAAGGGGAATACTGACAACGGTGCTATTCCTGACATCCACATGATGAACTAACTTCAACACACTATCAGATGCAACCTCTCTTTCTTTCTTTCTTAACGCTATGAATACTTTTCAATCGCTACAAATGCGGGCGTGGAAAAATAAATACTATCTTTAAAATGTTGCTATTCCAGGAAGCCCCTTTTCACGGTACAAGCCATCATACATCGCTATTCCAGGAAGCCCCTTTTCACGGTACAAGCCATCATACATCGCTATTCCAGGAAGCCCTTTCACTGTACAAGCCATCATACATCGCTATTCCAGGACGCCCTTTCACTGTACAAGCCATAATGCATCGCTATTCCATGCAGTGTTTCACTGTACAAGCCATCATACATCGCTATTCCAGGACGCCCTTTCACTGTACAAGCCATAATGCATCGCTATTCCATGCAGTGTTTCACTGTACAAGCCATCATACATCGCTATAACTAAACCGTGGGAATAAAGATGTAATATTAATCAAGTTCCGTAGTTTTGTAAAATGATTAATCAGTTAGTTTAATCAGAGCTAACTTTTGAAATATTCATTCAGTTATATCTTCTTCTGAAGCTAGTACAGTTAATTTTTACACAAAATAATTAATTACAGTGGGTTAATGCAATAGTGTCATAAAAAGTGGGTTATTGACATAGTTTATCATTTTATGTAAATGTGATTAAAAAATTCTGTGGTCGGTGTTGTGCTTTTGTTATTATTGGTATCTTACAAGCATAATTATTCAAGGAACATATTATGCTTTATTGTTATTAATTAGCATAATACGTTTACAGTGCCACTGTTCGTGTATGGGCGGCCAGGTGGGTCAATTCCAATGTTTGTGTGTGGGCGGGCGGGTGGGTCAATACCAATGTTTGTGTGTGGGCGAGCGGGTGGGTTAATACCAATGTTTGTGTGTGGGTAGGCGGGTGGGTCAATACCAATGTTTGTGTGTGGGTGGGTCAATACCAATGTTTGTTTGTGGGCGGGCGGGTGGGTCAATACACATTCCAGTACTTCAACGTGACGTTGATGTACTGCTACCAACTGCCGTTCAAATAACAGTGCAAAGTAACAGTGTATGATCTGTACCCATGCAAGTACCGTAGTGATGGCGCAAATAAATCTTACGTTTAAGTAAGTACTACTTACTCAAACCCATACTCAGTACTACTGTACGTGTATGGGTGGGCGGGTGGGTCAATACTACTGTACGTGTATGGGTGGGCGGGTGGGTCAATACTACTGTACGTGTATGGGTGGGCGGGTGGGTCAAAACTACTGTACGTGTATGGGTGGGCGGGTAGGTCAATACTACTTTACGTGTGTGGGTGGGCGGGTGGGTCAGTACTACTGTACGTGTATGCGTGGGCGGGTGGGTCAATACTACTGTACGTGTATGGGTGGGCGGGTGGGTCAATACTACTGTACGTGTATGGGTGGGCGTGTGGGTCAATACTACTGTACGTGTATGGGTGGGCGGGTGGTCATTTAAATCTCTTTAAAACATTTAAAGAACTGATAACCATCGATATGATAACCTAGTGACCAGATTTCCGCATTCCAATCAAGGTCGCGGCCTTCCTCATCCCCTCCATGGCGCCTGTCCCTAGCCTACAATGTATGATGGATAGAGTATCGGTTAGTTTGCAGGCACTGAGCTTTTCTCTTTAAAATATTTAGGTCATTTAAATCTCTCTAAAACATTTAAAGAACTGATAACCATCGATATGATAACCTAGTGACCAGATTTCCACATTCCAATCAAGGTCGCGGCCTTCCTCATTCCCCTCCATGGCGCCTGTCCCTAGCCTACAATGTATGATGGATAGAGTATCGGTTAGTTTGCAGGCACTGAGCTTTTCTCTTTATTGTTACGAAACTCTTTAATTGCAAAATTCATATAACTATGCCTTTTGATTCACATATCAGTAGTCATCATTTCTCAACTCTCTCCGAACATTGTAAATTGTACGTGCACCTATTGGCATAAATTCAGCCATAATAAACTTACTTGAGTACACACTCGGCAGCGGTGGTCTGCTATGGAGCTGACTAGTTGAAGTTGAATTCGTGCCAGTTATGGGTTCCTTTGAGAAGTCAAATCAGGGATTTGAAACTCAAGATGAAACTCACAATATATTGATCAAGACATATGGCTTGACCTATACAAATAAAATTATAGGAAAGGCTTGTGAAACTGTATGTGGGATGTAAAATGTGATGAAGCTATTGTAATGAATGGAGTCTATGTCATGAAAAGTTGTAATGCCTTTAGGAAGAGGCGCGTGATGAGAATGCCTGACTCAATTCATTGTTATTTCTCTGCGTCAATAAAGAAGTCTGTACCAATTATTTTCTCAAAAAATCGATCAGATGTAAAAGCATAAGACTCAAAGACCAACAAAATCTAACAAGACAAATTTCCATTTTTAAAACAGTTTTTGAAACCTATTCCATTTATATTTAACCCCAGAAAAAGTTAATCTAGGATGATTCTAAAATGATTAAAAAATTAAAAAATAATATCCTCGGTCATCTAAAAATTTAAGAAATAACTTTATAACCTGTCTCCATAAAAAATATTTTTGTCAATCAAACTTAGCTCATATGTAAATTTGTTTTTGATGTGATCTGTATTAATAGGTGAAGCGAGTAGAATTATACCTGATTGTAATGCACAAATCTCCAACATGTGTATTCCCTAAGCAAACATTAGTATATTAATGGTGTTATGGATAAAACACTACCAGGTTAGTGAAAACCATTCTACAATTAATTTTATTCAGACAGTGAGCATTGTCGCATTGGAGTCTCTTTTCATGTCACGCAAAAATCATATAAAGATTGATTTATACGGGATTGATAAACATTTCAAAAGACCTGTATAATACATTAAATGTTCAATGTTTTAATTTTTTTATTAGATTCATTGTGACTTTCTACACATCCAGTGCAGTGCATCTTTCTATAACACTATACGAAAACCAATTGGTATACCAACCACAATTGTTAAGAGTTTGAGTTTTGCCATAATTTAATTAGTGAGGGACCAGTCTTCAACATTTGTTGAAATATGACTTCAAATAGGTTTATCGTACAATGGAACACTGTAGGTTACCGTTTCCACAGACTCCAACTGGGGAAAGCTTTGGGGAACGCACCAGTTATCTTCGTGGTGCGCTATGGTGCTCCTTACAACACACACACACACACACACACACACACACACACACACACACACACACACACACACACACACACACACACACACACACACACACACACACACACACACACACACACACACACACACACACACACACACACACACACACACACACACACACACACATACACACACACACACACACACACACACACACACACACACACACACACACACGCACGCACGCACGCACGCACGCACGCACGCACGCACGCACGCGCGCACACACACATACACACATGTTATAGTAAAAACAATAACTGAGCACCCTTAAATATTTTTTTTATTAAATTACTTCGACCGGTTTTGGCATTAATGCCATCTTCATAGGTGAATATGTGTTTACAAAACAAATAAAATTAAGTAAATAATTATCATAAAGGAAACATATGTTAAATTAGTAAAATTTATAATATATATATAAACCGTAAATGCACATCATGAGATTAGAGCAGGATAATGATCACGTATGAAGAGTATAACCACACATTTTAACCAAAGAAGCTGTCATAAGACAATCATTAGAAAAACTTGATTGAAGAATATTGCAATACTGTATTTGAAGAAACTATATTGCCGAACTTTGTATTGGATGTTTTTTCCAACTTTTCATGGATATATTGTGGGATTTTGATTAAAAATTTTTAATAATTCCAAAATTTTTTACTTTCGACTAATGCATTCTCACCAATTACGGCATCTTCAGATTATATTAACCAAATTGTACAAAAATATAAAACATATGTTAAAAAATATAGAATTTGTAAATGTTAAATATTGATGGATTAGTTGTTAAAATTTAAAAACAAAGTTTTGAATTATTTAAGTTGATTTCTTGTTTGTTTCTAATTACAGGTAAAAATATATTATTAAAATTAACAGATGGCTGAGAAATGCAGTCATCTTTTTAATGCCATGAATGCACTTTCAATTTTATTTCTCTTTTTGTATGATTTTTCTTTATATATAATAGACTCTTCAACTGTTATATCATGCTTGTTAACAATAACATGTTCAACTAATTTTGATTGTTCAATATTTTTAGTTTTAAAATTACATATATGTTCCTTTATTATTGTTTTAACAGGTCTTGATGTTTGGCCGAAATATGTTTTAATGCATTCACAATTAATCTTGTATGTAACATTTTTCGTTGGTTGATTTTGGTTTTAATTTAGGTAATATACTACGAATGCTTCAACATGATTTAAAACTTGTTCAAATATTAAATTTAGAATTATTTTTTCAATTTTCTGTGAATGGTTTTTAACGTAGGGTATGACTACAGTTGTTACAGGTTTGTTTTCATTGTCTCGACGATTACCTGATTTTTTAGATTTATTTCATATCTTAATTTTGAAATAATTTTATTGGGATAGTTGTTCATTTTAAGAAAATGGTATATTTCTTCTTTTTTTGTAATTTTTATTTTCATTTGGTTATTAATGAATGAATGTCTTTATTTAAAGGTGGAGTTAGAACTATGAAGTCCTCTCTTCCACTCAACCTTGATTAATACGTCTATAAACCGAGGTTTTCCTTCTTCTTTTTTCCATGTTAAAATCTATAAACAAAATTAATTGTCAATAACAATAAAACATATTTCGGCCAAACATCAAGAACTATTAAAACTAGAATAAATGAACATATATAATTTTAAAACTGAAAATACTGAACAATCAAAATTAGTTGAACATGCTATTAATAACAAGCATGAAATAAAACTTCAAGAGTCGTCTATTATATATTAAGAAAAATCATGGAAAAAGATAAATAAAATTGAAATTGCGTTCATGGCATTAAAAGAGATGACCGCATTTCTCAGCCATCTGTTAATTTTAATAATATATTTTTACCTGTAATTAGAAACGAACAAAAAAACAACCTAAATAATTCAAAACCTCGTTTTTAAGTTTTAACAACATTGATGAATAAATCCACGTTATTTAATATTTACAAATTGTATATTTTTTAACATATTTTTAAATTTTTGTACAATTTGTTTATTATGATCTGAAGATGCCGTAACTGGTGAGAATGCATCAATCAAAAATTAAAAGTTGTGGAATTATTAAAAATGTTTAATTTAAATCCATCGAAATTCCACCAAGTACCAAATAAAGAATATTTTGGGATGGCATTTTATATCACTGAACTTCTTAATGGTATATACTTAAAATTGTATTTGCAACAGGTCCTTTAGGAAATGCATGTCCTCTTGACAGTGGAATATGCAGTGACAGTGACCCTTAGATAGGAAGGTCATTAATAAATATAAGAATTCTATTTATTTTCTTAATATTCCAAACCTAAATACAAATATTCTTCATTGCAGGAGGGTATGGTATATAATGGAAATAAAAATATACTAGAAAATAAATAGAGAACTATAAACAAAACTATACCTGGATTTATGTTTGCACCGGTAGGTTCATATACTGGCCAGCTGTTACAGGAAACGTTAAATTGATCAGTCGAGTTATAAATTATAGTTGTCAACGTATAATTAATCTCAGCTATGCTAGCATAAAACATACTTCCAGGAAATAGAGGTACATAACTCTTGTAGTAAATAGGTAATAAGCGACTTATTTGTAACTAGGAATAAAGGATTACTAGGAGGAAATTGTATTTTTTATTTTTTCTATATTTTATATTTGAAAAAATAATCAATCTGGCAATTTTAAAATAAAATTGTTTAGGAATTGATTTTCTTAAACAAGAACTCCTTTATACTTGGAAAATTTTAATTTTATTTGGTAAAGAAATGTACTATATTTTTACACAATAATCCTATATATCAGTACAAAAACTTTGGTTATATTTATTTGTAAACCAGTAAATATTCAATTAAAAATGTTATATCAAGGTCATTTTTAAAATGTTTAGTACCCTTTGAATATTGGTGTGATAGTAACTATACTAGTGAAAATAATTAAACATGTAGCCTAAGTAATTCAGGCTAAAAATGTTATTTTAAATAAAATTAGTGATGAATAAAATAAGTTGAGTGATTACAGTGTATATATATATATATATATATATATATATATATATATATATATATATATATATATATATATATATATATGAATAAATTATTGTACACACATTACAGTTAGATGTAAAAGATATCTTTTATATTTTTTTATCTCTTTATTTTTATATAGAGATAGAAGAAACTAATAAAATGTCAATTCAAATCTTAATGCATGCGGTTATTAGGTATAATAATTTTCTGGGGAGAAATTTCAGTTTTTTTCATTTATTTACATTGGGCATGATGTACTAATAATAATGACCATTTACAACAAAGAAAAAATCAAATTACTAAACCCAACAGTGTATTACACATCACAAAATAAAATATACAATAAGACCAACAGGACTAATGAATTTGATAGGAAAACCAGTATGTGTAGCTCAGTAAGCTCCCATACGAAATTACATGAGAAAAGGTTAGACCATGTTATCAGTTGATTACAACATTGGTTTTGATTATGATGTAGATAACTTGGTGAAAACTTGAGAAATATAATAACATATCAGTTACTCATAATAAAAGATAGATTTTTCAATTTGTTTATGTTTAAGATGCTGACCTTATAAATTTATCTGTATAAATATGGTGTTTCGTATGAGGATGAGTCAACAGAAGATACGTGTTTTATTAATGATTACATACAATACAAAAAATAGTTTATGCAACAATTATTGGATTCTTTTTTCATTTAATATATAATTATAAACTCTTTGAGCTAAAGAAACTTAGGTAGCCAAAATCATTAAGTTATAAAACAAACTGTAACAAAAATCAACTCATAGACATTACTAGTAATAGAATAAACAAAAATATAGTTCACTTCAAATCAGTTGAGTACTGTAATAGAGAATTAAAATCGTAAAAACCTATTAGTTGTTATAAATTGTACATTTAGTATAAATATTTTTGTTTTTAAAACAAATATAAAATCATACTTATAAAACAGATATTTTGAGAATCTTTTTCTTACCTTACAAAATCCATGAAACTTATATATCAGTATGCATTATCCCATACTGAGATTACTAATAAGTCACGAATAAACTGAAACAGTAAGTTTAGTTAGTTTATTTAGGAACTAAAGAATAATTTAATGGTAAAAATATGTTAGTAAAAGTTTGTTTTTAGAACAAAATCCTCAGAGACACGCCAGTGTGGAGTAACAATTTATGCAGTTAGAAACAACTTTAGTAAACTTCAAACCTAATGAATATTACTGATCTAATGAAGTCATCAGTTTCGGTTTGATTGCGAATTTACAAGAGAAAGTTCTTATTTCTAAAACCAAGGAGGTTGTTCACAACATCTTCCTATCTATCACTAAAAAAATAAATGTCTAAGATCCCATAACAATACACACTAGCACACTTCACGTGCTAACCCTGCTGATTAATACATTTAAAAAAGCAAAATACATAATATTTGTTCCTATTTTACTAAAATACTTACTTTACGGTATAAGATATGGTGAGTTGCCCAGGTATATGTAGTGTCAGTGAAGTTACTTACTCGAGCTACTTCGTTAATGATGTTTTAGTTCTAACTTTACAAACCCAGAACTGTTATCAATGGACTTTATATAGCTAGTTTCCGATTTTCTACGAAAAATTTAGCATGGTAAACAATGTTATCCTATTGTGTAGAATTTTATAACACCAAAGAAGTGCCAGAGAATAGCTAGTTTAAAAACGTAATTTTATTACGTGTTTAAAATACGTTGTTTTTGGAAAAATGAATTTAAAATTTTAAAAAAATGTATTAACTAATCAAACCTTACTTGATTTGTCTATGCAGGGAACTATGCCTGAAACCCCGCTTGAGAATTGCAGTGTACAGTACCAAGGAAGAGATCAACATGTGGACTATTGATGAAACTCTGTCTATAGCCCACTTATTGTTCTACGTCTTCGTGAAACATCATTCCTTAAAAAATCTAGGCATTTTGGGGGCTTTCCATGTGATCTAACGAAGATGTTTTGTCGACACTCCACTTAAGAGTCTTGGGCTGTGAGGAAGACTGGCTGTGGTCTTACTGTCAGAACTTATGGCACAGTCCTTGTAACTTGGGGACAAAACGTTGAGGACTTTGTAGGCTCGCTCCTCTTATTACCAATATGGCTTCCGTTTAAGTATTGCCATTGACGTGGAGGCTACTATAAAAGTCTGGGGTGTCCGTGTTGGATACTAGTCAGAGTCCGAATGTTGTATATTGAAAAATGAAAACTAATTATTAGCTTGTCAATTACCTGAAAAGCACATTAATACTATATGGTCTGAATTCAACGTAAAACTGAAGGTCCCTTAGTAAGTTGTCATAACTATTGGCCTATTATTAAATGGCTCTTTCTTGGGAACAATACAAGACCAAAAACAAACGATAATACCATTATTTCACAGGTCTGTATTTGTTCTGTTTTCAACATTTTTTTGGGTTCCAATAAAGTGGATGTTTCCAATCAGATTGTTTCCGATTGGAAGATTTCATTTGGTAAAACCTAAACACTGCCATATAACGACTGATTCCACTTTCAAAGGGAACCAAACCAAACGGTTACCTCAACTGATTGGTTTGGGTCGGCCTAGAGTTGATCTGTTTGTTGTTTGATCTGCATTGCTTTATATATAGAACTTGTATTAACAAAACAATAAGATAAATAGTAAATAGTATAGTTCTGAATATTTTAGGTTTTGGTTAAAGATTAATATTTAATCCACAATTTATTTTTATATTTATCAAAATAAATTGTTTATACATTAGTTCTTTGACTCGCAGTTTTAAATGATAATTTAATGAGTTATTCTGTGACTTGACTCCTTAAATATTTACATACCTGTTTACATATATTTATTGGTTTGGTCGTAATAATAAGTGCTTATTTAATATAACGTAAGTTTATTTTAATTATAGATCATTTACATTACTCAGTCATGACTTCCATGCCAGTTTTCTGGTGACTTTATATTTAAAGAAGATTTCTGACGTATTACATTTTAAAAAGATATTTGTTCGTTAATATTATTCATTAGCAAGACGCCGATCGTCAAGATATAGGCGAGTATAAGGGACGAATGAGTGTAAATGAGCGAGTGTAGTCATTATTACTAACTAAGGTCGACTGTTCATCAGAAAGCGCTAATTATTAATGGTCCAATAGCCAGGGCAAGTAAAGGACCTATAGTTTTACGTGGAATCCGAACCACGTAATATTAGTTTGATTTTCAGCTAACTGACAAATCCTGATACTCAGTTCTCTTCCCTACACAACATCTAAAACTTGACTACCACCCAACTTGGACACCCAATACCTCTCAAGTAGTATTCACGTCGGCAACCATTGAGCGGATGCTTGTTTGTTTTAAATGAAATACAAAAAGCTATATGTTTTGGATGTACATTTTTTTAGTATTTAACAATAATACTCTATAAGAAGGCCGGTGCAGATCATTATACAGACATAATTTTATAACTTCAAATAGGATCTCTTTCGAATTTCCCTTTACATTTCCATTGGTGTTACTTCTTTATTAATATATTAAGTTCCTATAGACGTTTATTTATCACGCGTTATTGGCAACAATGTTGTGTGTACACAAAAATACTTTACACTACACAGTTACGTTCCGTAGCATTATGCAAAAACACAATCCCTATAATGAACATTATAAGCTATAGCAGTCTAAAATACTAGTCTATTAATGTTGAATACATGCAAATTAAATGAACATTAGGCATAATTAAGACTATAATTTTAAGTAATTTATAAAAACCTATTTAATGGTAAAAACCTATTTAACACCAATGAAAATCCAGGCTTGTGTTGTGATTTACCAATGTAAAGTAAAAAATATATTATATAATTAAATTCTCTTCAAGGATGAACTTAGAAGAAAGACACACACACGCAAACACACACACACACACACACACACACACACACACACACACACACACACACACACACACACACACACACACACACGCGCGCGCGCGCGCGCGCGCACGCACGCACGCACGCACGCACGCCCACACACACACATAACTTTAACCTATGTGTCGTGTCAGTTTTAGTTAATAATATAGTATGTGTCCTAAATCATTTAAAAATACACAAAATAGCAAAAAAAACTTTATTATATGTATTTGGTTATAATCATTCATAATTCTATTACTATCATAATGAAAATCGTGACGACTTACAATTGTTGTAAAGTTTACTGATGTATATGCACACTTACTAAAATTGGGTTTACACTTATTTAGACAAAATGGTTTATGTACATATTTATAAAAGATAAAATATGCTTATATAAAGTAACAAGCTGGGAAAACAAATAAAAATGCGAGTTTTAAAATAAATATTTGGGGCTGAGAATACACTTAAAGTAAAAAATAATACTTAGCAATTACATACTAAGTGTATTTATGATTATGTTAACACTTATTTACTATGACTGTAGCATTTACGACATTCGATTTTACAATTTTTAATTAATAATTATACGAAATTAAACTAGTTATTTTAAAAATAAATAAATTAATTTATGTACCGTTATGAAAGTCCAATGAAACTAACAAATTAATTTAAAAAGGCTAAAAAAATTTAATAAGAATTGACACTTTAACTTCACATTTAACCAATGAAAATTATGATTAGACAAAATAAATATAAAAAGACCAGTTAAATATTATATACTTAAAAATGAAATATAAATGCTATTAAATTTAAGATTATAGTTACATGAAGTTGCTTTTACACTGAGTAAGGAGAAAGGGTAAAGTTAACTCTCAAAGTTAATGTAATGTACACCTCGGGTATCACCTCAACAAACTTGCCAAGTAATGAATATTAATGCTCTGAGAAGAAATCAGTTTCAGTCTGAGGGTTGAAACTTCCCTCGATAATTAATAATAACGCAACCTCTTCTTGCTGAATATGTAATAAGCAAGCTGCCATATTACATTAATTTCGACATTTTAGATTAAATAATTAAGTTTTTGCTATAAATACGTGCAAAATAGTAAAAATAAGATTGTTAAATCAGAAAATGTGTTCTTTGTAATCATTTTAAATAATAATGAGAGATCTTACGAAATTGAAACCTGACATTTGAAGTTATTTTTTTTAACAATTTAATCGTCCAATGTGTACAAAAAAAAAAAAAAAAAATACGAATTTTCGAACCAATGTTTGAACGATGAAATTAGTATAAGCTTTTGTAAATCGTTAAAGTTCTGAAAATATTTTATTTATTTTTAAGGAATTGAGTGGGAGCTGATTTTATTGGGTAACTAAAACATGTTCAACTTATAAACGGGATAGCTGCCCGTGAACAAATCTGGCAACTCATGATCAAGTTGGGTCTTGATAAACTTAGGTAGCAACCCTTTATCTATTTAGGTTATTCCTAAAACATGTTTTGGGGTGTAGCCCCAAAAAAATAAAGCTTGTTAATAAATAAAAACTGGTAATTTAACGTAAGTTGTTTTCGCAGAGGTGCTGAAATAAAATGATGAAAGTGTCAAACTGCGGGCATTTACTATCCAAAACTTTTGTGCAATTGTAGAATGTAAAAACTAGAGTTCACAATGCAAATGTTTTAAATGATAGTAGTCAACAATCATTGAAGTAACTTAACTCATTTTATGTAGTGGTATAGGGTGTTTTGCATTGTAAGGCAGATGTGAATGTTTGATGCGACCTCCAACTTTGATTAAATTGTTTTCGTCAATAAAAGGTGAAAGGGAAAGCTAGCGAGTTGAACAATTTTTTACCGCTTTTAAAAGCTTGAAGTCTTCGATAAAATGAAGTGTGGGTCCATACCACTGTACGTGTGTGGGCGGGTGGGTGCGTCAATACCACTTTACATGTACGGGCAGGTGAATAGGTTGGTATCGACGTGGACACTACTTGAGAAGTCTGGGATGTCCATGTTGGGTGTTAGTCAAGGTTTAGATGTTGTGTAGGGAAGAGAACTGAGAGTGAGGCTTGTCAGTTAGCTGAAAATCATACCAACACTACGTGGTTCGGATTGGTTTATTAATAAATAGATCTTACTGAGTAAAAGTCGAACTTAGTTAGTAACAATGACTAGACATTGGTTTTGTTCTATCAAAAGAAATAAATGACAGAAACAAATATGAAATATTATGAATCAAGCAATGTCATCATTTACGTTAAATATTTTTACTCATCTAACATTGTCTTTACCTTTCAAAAAAGTTCAGCTGTTATTGGGGAGTAAGTATGGATTTACTTCTTTGAATGTATATCGATTACATCGTTTCTATGTGAGTTGATATTGATATGTGAATTGATATTGATAAAAACGTCGGGGAGGAATAATTAAAGCAAATAAAAAAAAAAACCATTACATCATTTTAACCAATTCTAATGGAAATTATTGTTTATTCTTAAAAAAATAAATACGCTATTGAGGGTAACAACTATGAACTTATTATGTAAATATCGTAATATTTCTATAATATTGTATAGCACTTAATTACGATCACTTATTTCAGGGTAGGATTATATCATCATTATCATCTAATAGTAGGCTACGTAAAAACGGTATAATATAATATACAAAATTAAAATGTCATTCAATATAATTTTATAGTAAGTTAACTCTTCGTCATGTGTGTTAACTTTATTCATTTTCTAACCGAAAGAACGTCATAAATAATTATTTTATTTTAATTTAAAAAGTAAATTATTCCTACAACATTTAAATTACGTATTACGTTTTGTGTTTTATTTATACCTTATCACGATGTAAGAAAGTAAAGTTATTTTAAATGTTTATTTTCAGGAAAGTAGGGAAATATTTAGGGGTATCATCGAATCCACTTTGCAGAACATGCTGCAGGTAAAGATAGAGGCCTCTTGAGAAATACTCCCTCCAAAGCCCAAAAGTAAAACAGAAAAAATACAATATTCTGTACAATATTCTTTGCATTTTATATCTCAATATTTACAGCAATGATTTGTATCGATTTTAATGTTTGGCATAGGTCAGTTATAATATGTCTGAATGTTTAAATCGAAAACAAAAAAATGACTACTTAGTTGTCCTTCATAGAATAACTATTCTGACATATGTATTTAGAATAAGTAAATACAATTTATTACTACTTCTCATATATTCTATTACCTGTCAATAGCAATAGGCCTACTATGGATCCTTTAATTTATTTATTGTTGACATATTAAAATATCTACCATTAAATTACCATAGGTCGTATACGAGGCCAAACGAAATAATATAGGAACTTTGTAAATTTAAACATATATTAGCCATCATAAACATGAAAAACCTCATTCGTGCTTTTTGGAAACATATAGGAATAGGAAATGAACAAATCAATGCTGTGAGTTCACGTGGCATTCATGGTGTTGAATGACCATGAACAAAGTAAACATAAAAAATCTCTGGGGAAATCTGCAATTCACTATTGGCAACAATAGAAGGGAGTATAGCTAGCTCCTATATATATATATATCGTATGATTTTTTTTGTCTGCTACCATTGTTTTATTTAAAATTATATAAAAGCTGTGTTTTATACTTAGAAAATTTTCCAAAACTTATTAGATTATTATAAAAATTTAAAATAAATATCAAGTAATCACAATTACAATATCAGTAATATCACAAAGCTAAATCCAATCCATCAAGCTATTTAAGACCTGCCTCACTGATTTTATTCATGCCAACTAATCCTACCGTAAAACAACGAAAAAGCCACTCTGAAACTGTGTCATCCATTGTTTCGATAGACTCCCCGCAATCATATGAATGATCTATTGTCAATCCCCATTTGTATTTCCAGTAGTTACTCCAGTTCGGAACCGATTCAACAAAGTTCACTCCCTACGAGGGAAGTTCATCCCACCTAGAGGTTAATAAGGAACTTATTTCGTCCATTAAAGCTAAATTCGTCCCGCTAGCATTAGGCAGGAAATCCGATCTGTAAACTCGAAAGCAGTACGTAGAGGTGGGTTTCGAGATTTTAAGCGACCGTTCTGACGTGAGAGATGCTGGGTAGTGGGGAGGTGTGGGGCATTCAAGATTTTATTTAATATTTAAGATTTTATTTGAGTAGTGCCTTATGACGTCTATTTCTGGAGGAGCTATATTCACAGGGAGCCATGGTAGTGAAGTTGCCATGAGAGTACCGCTAATAGCTCTCATGGTTCTACGAGTACGTCTCGTATTAAGTTGGCATCAATCGGATGGTCTTTGACAGGGGTCCATACTTGATCCAGTTTTATTTAACGTGTATACAGCTGATATCACCAAGTCTATAAAATGTATATATGCAGACGTTATTGCTTCAGCTTATCAACACAAAGATTTCACAGCTACTGAAGAAACACTCACAAACGATATTGCAGCCCTCGAAGAATATTTTATAACCTAAAATCTAAATCTTAACACGTCAAAAACCGAAATAGCCCGCTTCCAACTAAGTCATCGACTAACTCCTATGACTTAATAAAATATACTTGGCTAACAGGAAGCATATATTACTAAGAATATATTTATAATTTGAATCTCCACTTAAATGATGACATTTTACTGCTATAAGGTTCAAAATGAACTTAATAATTTATAATTCATCCTTACAATTACGTTCTCAGAGCAATGGCTCATTTGCGGGTTTTAACAAACATTATTGAACATTTTGGCTGTATTCATTTTTTAAAGAATAAATAACATACCCTTGGATAATGTGAATTAGTTACAAGTTAGCCAGATGTATACTTGGACTATTTACAAATAAGATTAGAGCATGATTATAATTCATATCCAAGAAAATATAAATAGCTAGTTCAGTAGAAATATATGTTGATGTCATTACTAAGAACTAAAAATATTAGTACTATTCTAATTTTCCGTTGATAGCATGTATAAAATAATGTATAAAAGTTTTAAATTTTTCAGTAGTTTAGCAGCGTTACTAAAACAATATTTAGTTAGCAGTGAAAACAGCTGTACAGTTGTAACTTTCAACAGATTTTTTGTTCATTCCCATTCAACTCATGACTTTGGTGTGCTTTCAGTTCTACACTAAATTATCCACTAACAAAGGCCTTGGGTGCCCCTTGGGCGTTGTTTCGGAGACAATGCCTGCATACTTGTTATCAGGACCTGTTGTGGCTCAGACCTAGGGGAGAGAATATCCCACAGTTCTTACAGTTGTTTGTGATAACAATGTGGTATTTTTTGCGTAGATTTACTGATTACTTGTATGTTTTTAATAATATATATATATGAATAATCTTGGTTATAGTAAAATGCAGCTCAAATAATTGATGATTGTAATTTTGCAACAATAAGTATAACCTCTTCGCAATTTAACAATGAAATCGTTTCTTCTTAATATTCTTCAAGTAGTATGTTTATATTAACTACTTTTGATTTATAAACAATAAAAACTTTTCCCAGTATTGTTAGTTTTATTTGTGTTTATCACTAGAAGATACCTTTGCAAGCTTCACGTGACAGCTCCGTCACCGTGTCACATCTCTCGTGTAATTTTGTTATTTTTATTCACATTGCACAGTTACATTTTCACGGTGGCCTTGACCAGAGGGTTCCGACGATGTTATAGCAATATAACCGAGTCAAGCAACATCGAGCGAGGATGTCTCTTGGATGGGTGACCGTCGTCTGAGCGATCCCATCCTTTCATGCAGCCCGCCTGCCCAGTCACTGGTGGTGGTTCGGAAGTCACCCCTAACCGTTGGTTCTCAGGTTGTGTTAGAGAGGGCTTCTTAGCCATAATTTCACCTGGTAAAATAAGACGATTTTTAACTTTAACATTGTTAAGAAATAACTTCTTAAGTCAAGTCGATCCGTCCTAAACTCTTAATTTGTGTGGAAATGGTAACAGAGACTCTGATGGCATGTACTGGAACATTTTTGTATTACCTATTTTAGCTCTTTTATAGAATATATTTTGAATATTTTTTTCAAAGGTATATGCATCTAGAGCCAATTCAAAACCTTAAGCATTATAAAATTGGAGAAATTGTGATCAGTCAGTCAAATATACTTGCTTTTTTAAAGTTATTAAGACGCCTATCTCGAGATTTTGGTGAATATTTATAGTAATAAAAAATACTGTTGGATGAATGAGTGAAGTATTTATTATATTTAGTAGTCCTGTAGCAAGACTTTGGCCTTGCTCACTACCACTGATCGTGGAATTTGAACCCCCAAGTATTGGTGTGCTTTATTGCTAACTAAAAGACCTATTAATCAGTTCTCACCCTTACACAAAGTCCGATAACGGGCCTTTTCCATTCTTAATCAGTGTCACCTAGGCCTATGACGATGGCAAGCATTAAGAGTCATCACGGTTGAAGCTTTTTATCTTGCAAGATCAGAACTCCAAAGGGTCGTAGGTTTTATAACAGGACACTGGACATTTATGCCACTCATAAACAAGATGGAGTTTCCAATCGCCATTCTCTTGTGTAGGAAATGTGGGGAGGAGGAGGAGTCTGGACGGCACATCCTCTTCCACTGCCTGGCCCTAGCTAGGAAGCGGGCTCTCACCCAGGTCACCTTGGGTGGCGTATCAGAACGTGGCCAAGGTGTAGCACAGGAAAACCTTATCAAGGCAATCTCATGGCTCTCTAAGGATCTTGGATTGGATGAGGTATCCTAATCCTGTAAAGGAGGGCGCACAATAACCCTTTTGGCTTAGGGGTCAGTAACAGGTGTTGAAGCTTAAACCTCCCAATTGTAAAAAAAGAAGCATTTAGATACATTTCTTAAACATATTTCTTGAACCCTGCAAATTTGGTCGTCCTTTTAAAAGAGTTGACTTTAAATCAAACTCAAGGGTTTAATGTAACTGTGTTTTCATTTATGGTTTCTTCAACAAAGTAATGTAATGAGGTAAAGAGGACAAATATGACTGTGAAAATACCTCGTCATATTGATAGAAGGCATGTGATTGATCACTCGTCAAAAGTGACGTATTTCCTTATTAGACTCGTCACTCGTCATCTGTTTAGCCGGTTTTCTCATCGCCATTTTATACACAATATTAATTTATTTTTTTTAAATCGTTGATATCGTTTACAATATAGGCTATACTATTTAAAATGTATATACTTTTTGTGAATGTTACCTTATATTATATTCTTGTAAATTTATAAAATACTATTTCATACTGTGGGAACAATTTTAGTTTTTTTTATTATTATTATTTTTTTTTTTTATTTTCGAGTTATTTTCAGTAACAACTCCGTAAAATTAAAACATATACAACATGAGGGAGACAAAGGTAGTTGGACATTTGCCATCATTACGTGAAAATTACCAATCACGACGTTTCGATTTGGTAAAACCCAAACCTTTTTCAAGTGCTAAAAACTTAATTACATATACACAAACATGTTATAAAACTACGTTCTTAAACTAATAAACTTATCTACACAGTCTGTGTATGGTTGTTGTGAAGTGTAGTGTGTATGTTTGCCTTGTCCCCGTGTTTTATCACCTTGGAGGGAACTTCATAGACACTGCATTTGGATTGTATCATCCTCACTTCGTGCCTGGGACGTCTAGACGCCATCGTCACTACGGGTCGTAAGACTTCGTCATTTTTGTAATATTTGATCATTGTATTGTTTTATTCCTAATAATTGTTGTCTTTTCAGGTTAAAATGTAATTGTAATAATAAAATGTACTTGTAATAGTAGTCTCAGCCCTTCCGAGTCACATATATCATTTTTGTGCATGTTGAATGTTATTTTAAATTAATAGTGTTTTTCAGGTATTATATATTTATGATTGGTTAATGTAATCTTATTTCAGTCTGATTTGAACACTAATTTTAATTGTGTTTTAACATTTTTTCGTTGATATCGGATCTTGACAGCGCCTAATTGGTTATATTAATTTAACCCTGTTAATATTTTATATTTAGTATAAGTTGATTTTGTTGTACAACATTCTAGGATATAGGTAAAAATATAGATAATTATTAAAGTAGATAAGTTTATTAGTTTAAGAACGTAGTTTTATAACATGTTTGTGTATATGTAATTTAGTTTTTAGCACTTGAAAAAGGTTTGGGTTTTACCAAATCGAAACGTCGTGATTGGTAATTTTCACGTAATGATGGCAAATGTCCAACTACCTTTGTCTCCCTCATACGATACTCCATCATTAACAAATTTCAAAAACAAAATATACAACATGATGTATTGTCATAAATGCTGTGGTGGTGGCTTTAAACTATAAAGTACAGGGTAGCGAGTTCAAATTCTCAACTCAAGGATTAGGGTTATAGAATTTCTTATCTATGGTTTATATCGTAACAATGCATCTCATAATAGCTCAGAAATAATAACCCATACTGTTAAATAGCCAATAGCCTGTAAAAATCATTGACTTGTGAAAGAACATATATAATGTACATTAATCTATGTTAAACTTCAATACTTCAAAAAAATACATATCTATTACTGTATATTATTTTTAAATGAGTCATGTTATTTTTATGAGTATTTATGTTTCTTTACTCTTACCATAGTACTTTTGCAATATCAGTTTATCCATGTATTGTAATATTGTAAAATTTAATTTACAAATTAAACTGTAAGAAATTATAAAACGTGTAAACTGTTATGTTGAAGACGTAATTTAAAACCTAATTTTAAACCTGTTACTTCTTAAATAAATATAATGATTGTTTTATCCTCCATCTAAACATAATCAACCCTTTTTTAACTAGTGCAATATATTTGGATAATTCAGGATTGGTGGTTCACTATAAGTCACTCTGAAAGGACAAGTCATGAGTAAGTTGGAAGGAAAGCGTATCAAACTCAAAATAAATTATCATGGAAGGACTTCCTTTATCACCCCTATAAGGAAAGCTGCTTCTCGACCTGATGAAAAGTTATGAGGAATGGAAAATATAATGAGGCCATTGTAATGTATGGAGGCTATGCCATGAAAAGTTGGAATGAGTTTAGAATGAGGCGCGTGACGGGAATGCTTGGCGCATTTCATTGTTATTTCACTGAGTCAACAACGTTTTCTATAAAATATTGTTCCTGAAGTTGTAGTAGATTTCGATATAATGTTCTTTTTAACTAATAGTTTAAATGTTATGCTACTTGGCGTTATTTGTTATAACGATATAGAGATTTTTTCGTAGCGCTGTATATTGTTTGATAGAATACATATTTTAAACGTTTAAATAATGCCTAATAGTGTTTGCCTCATAATGATATATTTTATAAAATATTAAATATAAAAAAATCAATAATTCCTTTAACGTCACAGACGAAATTCTATAAAATGCAGTAAAAACAATCAGAATTAAAATATAAACGTTGATAATATTTATAAATTAGACATATTTGCCTTTTTATCAGTTTATATTTTATTTAATTAATAATAAATCATTTCACACTGTAGGACTATATATGTTAGTAAATAAAATGATCTAAAATTAAAAAACTATAGTATGGTATTTACAAATATTTTAAGGCCTTCGTGTATACATACATATTTAACGCAGTTTCCATCCTAGAAGGTCTGTTTGTCACAAGTCCTCTTCACTTCCCTTTATCATCCCACCCTCTTTACTCCAGCACATCATACTATCCCTGCCCCTTTCTCAAATCACTCTCTGTAGCCTCATCAGTCATCTGACCCTAAGTCACTCCATTTCCTTCTCATACCTTGGCAGTCAGCTTACTCCATCTTCTTAACACCTCCATTCTGCTCAACTCAATTCCCTCTAGCAATGACTCCTCCTCTTTAGTTTTTCTAATGTATTATTTTCTTATCCTACCCCAGCTTAAAGACAGTTTAGCCTCTACTTATTTTTATATAATTTTCTTGACAGATTTTCTTTAGTTAGTGTATTATTGTTTTTTAAGCCTCTGTTATAATTTTAATCTCTCTCTCTCTCTCTCTCTCTCTCTCTCTCTCTCTCTCTCTCTCTCTCTCTCTCTCTCTCTCTCTCTCTCTCTCTCTCTCTCTCTCTCTCTCTCTCTCTCTCTCTCTCTCTCTCTCTCTCTCTCTCTCTCTCTCTCTCTCTCTCTCTCTCTCTCTCTCTCTCTCTCTCTCTCTCTCTCTCTCTCTCTCTCTCTCTCTCTCTCTCTCTCTCTCTCTCTCTCTCTCTCTCTCTCTCTCTCACTCTAATTTGTTTTATTTGCATAGTAAAGTTTCAGCATACAACATAAAATATTTCCTTGTTTTATCTAAGTTATTTTATTTTTATTATTAACATATTATTATCTATTGCGATGAGATATTATTTTTAATTATCTCAAACAAGCAAATAATTCTCAGTAAAATGTTACTTTTAATTATTATAATGTTATCTTACCAATAAGTATAGGTAATTTTATGTCAGATAACGTAGTATGACAACATTCTATAAGTTTACTTATATATCATAAATAAGTAATTTTTTAAAGTATGGAAATATAATGATATTCAATAGATATCACCTAAAGGTATTTGTATATCATTTATTGTTCTTTTAAATTAATCCATTCCAACTTTACTAAAATACAAAATTTTTATAACAATTTTACTAAAACTGTTTTGTACTAAAATGTAACATTCTTTTTTTATGATTAAATTAAGTCCAATAACAAATGTACGAAATCGGTACTGCATTGACTTTATTCGAATTGCTATTTCAAAAAACATATTTTAACCATCCATCCCCTTAATGGTGAAAGGGGTTATTATGCCTAGACACAGCAACAAGTGTTTTAGCTGCCATAGCTGGGAGATCACAAATTCGTGACAGTCCAGCTACCAGATTTGTTGCTCGTTTAGAACTACCAAGGGGGTACGTACAGCTTTAAAGATTTATTGTGGACGCGAAAATTTTCGCCTTCAATACAACCTGGTCCATAGTGTAGTGCAGTTTTCATGGACGAAATAAATTCCTTATAATCGACCTGTCAATATATGTAGGTGGAATGAACCTCCCTTACGAGTGGAGTGGACACTATTGAATTGGTTCCAAACTGGTGTATGCAGATGGAAATACTGAAAATATAAATGGAGATTAAAACTAATTCAGACATGTGAATGCTGGTAGTCTATTCAAACAATTGATCACATAGTAACATAGTGCCCCCTGCACTCTTTTGCGAAGGGATTAGCTAGCATAAATAGAATCAATGAGGCAGGTTTTAAATGGCTTTATGGATTAGATTTAGTTTTGTGACACGAGATAATTTCATATTTGTATTAATAAGTAACTTGACTTTTGGATCTTCTTCCAAATAAACATTTCTGTTAAAGAAGTAAATGGTAGTTGACAACAAAACAATACGATATATATTGGCCAACTTCCCGTGCTCCGATACAGCATGATTCGTTTTTCCCATAGTTCGCTCAACCCGTTTCATCAATATAAAATATCCACTTGTAGCACACTTTATATGAATACTGATCAGTCCCCGTGATTTGGTTTTAGTTTCTTATTTTTAATAATCTCAAAATATACTCTTAGGAAATAATTGTTAAAGAAGCAAGGTACTTAACACCAGGGACGTAGCTAGAGTATATGGTGCCCTTGGCGAATTGTACTGACCCCCCACACCCCCCGGAAGAAGGGGGTCCATGAATTTTTTGTAATTTTAGCTACAAAATGCTAAGTTTTGCTTGCTTTTCGCAAGTTTTATTCAAATATTTAATGCAAATTGTAGGTAGCATAGCTGCCTATTAAGCGCTCAACGCTCAATGTTTGGCCGTAACAAACAATGATTTAAGCCTTAAACAGTCTTGACTTACGAAAAGATAGAGATAGCTATCTGCGGCATTATCTCCATCGTTTGAACTAGTATGACAGTGTTTAATTATTTTTTCGTGTTGGCAGTTGGCACTTATACCATAGAGCAGCGTCGAAACCGACCCTTAAGCATGAACTGTAGATACGTATATTAAAATTAATAACAATACCAAAATTAATAAGTGCTTCATAAGTAATTTAATTATACATAATATAATAAATAATAGACAATTGTGGACAAAAAATTAAAATATCAATAGCAGTGTTTATCAGTAATGTATTGACACTTACGCACAAAATGTAACTAAAAACTTATTTTCCTAGCTTTGATTGATGCAAATTCTGAAATTACATCATCGAAGTTTAGTTTGGAAGCAGCTTCATACGCTATTGTAAGAATCGCCAAACTTGAGAGGCATGTTTGGCCTGTACGTGAACGGAGGTAGTTCTTGATAAGTTTCAATTTACTAAAGCTACGTTCACAGCTTGCGACGCTCACTGGCATGGTGAGAAATGTCCTCAAACCTATCTCGATATTTGGATACGCATCTTGTACTTTATAAGCATGTATAGCTTTTAGAATATCTAAATGTGAAGCTGATTCAATGTCCTCAATGAGCTCAATCATCTGAAATTTGAAAATGCCGATTTCTTTCAACAGTTCGTAACTATCCACATCTTGATTGTACTTTAGGCCAAAGTCTTTTGCACAATTCTCCAATGTAGCTAAAGACCAGTTTTTCAATGAGGAACCTACCAGAAACTGAAAGTTGTTGGCAACTTCTTCAAATGCTTTAGACCTGGTCGTAATTTCAGCAGTCAGTCTGTCATACACACAAAAACATTCCCGTTGAAAATCTTGTTTAGCAGAAATGAAGCACCCTTCGTCTTTTGCCTTTTCTGAATCCAAAGTCTTTTTACGTTCAATACGTTTTTCATGGAATCTACAGTCAACGTCAATTTCTTCACAAGTCTTTACAGCTTTGGCTATGATGTCTTCTATCCCATCTTTACGCCTTTTTTGGAATTTCTTGCTTAAAGCGCTTAAACTTTTGGATGCAGTGTTTAGAGATGTGTCTTTCCTTTGCAAAAATTTGTTTGTGCAGTCCACATAAACTAATATTTCAGACCACAAATGGAGAAAACAGACAAATTTGAAGTCAATATTCTTGATAATACTTGATGCTCCTAATGTAGTTTCTTTGTTCCATTCTTCATTGTTCGTCATCCCTTTTAAAGCAGTGTACAAGCCTGTAATATACTTTTCCACAGATGTTATTGCCTGCATTTTCAATGACCACCGAGTGTCGCAGTGCCCTTTCACAGTTGTGTCCAAATATGGTTTTACAAACTCCCATCGAAGTGTCGAGCTGCTTAAAAAACAAAATATGTTTTGAATTATCCCAAAGAAAGTTATCATCATTGGAGACACGTCTGCTGCATGTACACCAACCAAATTTAAGCTGTGTGCTGCACAGGGTTCAAACTTGGCCAGTCCATTTATGTGACTGATGTGAGCCTGCACGCCATTGTAAATGCCGGCCATGTTAGAGCCACTGTCGAATCCTTGCCCTCGGCAGTCTTTGATGTCCAACCCATCTTCTTTTAACTTGGAGAGTATTTCGTTAGAAATTCCTTCGCCAGTATTTTTGTGGCTAACTAGAAAATCGACAAAACTTTCGACAATCTTACAATCTCCATTAGAAATCTCAACGAATCTTAAAATCTGGCTCATTTGTTCTGTGTGTGACACGTCAGGGGTACAATCAGAAAGAATAGAAAAATACTTGGCTGCTTTCACTTTTCCTAAAATATGAGAACGAACTCTGTTCCCTAAAATATTGACGATTTCATTCTTAATAGTTGGTGAAAAGTAGCTGGTCACGTTCTTATTAGATCTGACGTAAGATATGTGCTGTCTAAGCAATGGATGATAGTGCTAATCAACTCTAATGTGCTTAAAAACATGCCACAGTTTTGATCACCAATAAAATCAGAAGATCCCCTTAGCGGTAGGTTGTTTTTGGCGCAGAACATTACGACATCAACAACTATAGTCAGTATTTGTCGCCACTTTTCCTTTTCAGTTGTCAGTTGTTTTTGCAAATCCACATCTAAAAAGGCATATTTTTAGCCTTACCTCAAGCTCTTTCCATTCTACATAGCACTTTCTGTGTGATTCAGTATTTTCATCCATTTGGATGTGAGGATTTAGATGTTTCCAATCACTGAATCCTACGTTAGTATCAGCAAACCCAGGCGCAGAATTATTCTTTTTTCCAAATAAAATGCAGGGAAAACAAAAAACAGCATTTTTGGATTCACTGCACAACATCC
The DNA here is from genome assembly GCA_035578905.1 of Stictocephala bisonia. Classification (NCBI taxonomy): domain Eukaryota; kingdom Metazoa; phylum Arthropoda; class Insecta; order Hemiptera; family Membracidae; genus Stictocephala; species Stictocephala bisonia. The sequence goes on along the minus strand of JAQJVL010001083.1, from coordinate 60,034 downwards.
ATTTCCTTTTGATACGCTCTCCATTTGAAAGTTCTTTGAAAAACCATTTTTATCTCAAATGTCTAGCATCATCAGATACAGGGAAATTGAAGTTGTCTACGTCTACTGTTTGTGGACCACGTTCTACGAGCTTAGTTCGAACTGAATCAGTGATATTCGGCCACTTGTAGGGATCGTCATAGGTAATTTCCGAAACTTTACTCACTTCCACCAAATTTGTAAGGCAGTTCATATCATCTTCCTCAAGACAAATTTTTTCTTCTAAAGAGGCTATTTGTTCTACGACTCCCGTTTCACAGCTGACAACATTATCAGAATGGCTTCTTTCTTCCGTGAAACCTTCCTCACTCTCCAAAACTTCTGTTGTGCTGGCAATATTGATGTCGTATACGCTATCGCTATCTCTTTCTCTTGTCTCGGGTAAGTTCGATGGTCCAGGATCCCCTTGACTTAACCATCTCCCCAAACTCATAGCAAGTTTCTTTCCTGCCTCGTTCCGTGCTTCATGAGCTTTTTTAAAGGCACTTCCTGACGGTTTTTTCGGCCCCATTCTAGAAAAAAATTCCTATTATAACACTAAACAACACTCCCAAAATGTCACACTACTATTAGCAGTCCCTGCTGTAAAAACCTAAAACTTTGATTATATTCTTGCCAGCTTGGATTATACCACAACAAACAATGACTAGGCATTAATGTAGACCTTTCTAGTCCTAAGCATAGTTTAAAAACTAATTGGCCTGGATTATGTTTTTATTGTTCCAAATCAAAGAATAAACTCTAAACTATACGAAAGGACAAATAGTCTTGAGAAAATTCTACAGAAGGTATATTTTTGATCGATTGCAAATTGTAAACAATGAATATTCTTTAAAAACTAGAAAAGTGAGGTTATGTTTACTCACTAGTTTGCTAAAAGAGCTCATATCTGTGAACAATAATTTGGGAGGCTCCTGACTATTATTTTCTACACTACAAATTTGGAGCTCCTAAGAGTAGTTACTTAAATGAATAAGGGTCTTTAGAGTGCCTACATATTTGAACTCATTACTACTCACCTTGACTGACAATGGAATGTAAACAGTGTCCTGAAGTCTGGCAATCTTAATCTCACTACTTAAAATGGAATTGGCACTTCAGCATTAACCTTTTCACTATAGATTACTTAATTCTCAAAATCTTACACTAGTTATGTCTTGTAACACCAATACAGCAGAAACACTGTACAAACAACACCGTTACCGTACAGGTGCATTTGAATTGGGTTGCAGACTACTACTGAGTTGGAATCAGCAGTATTGAGTCGGGAGCGCTGCCAACTGTAACAACCAATTCAACCGAAAATTCCCCGTTCGTTACGAAGTGGTTGGGCGAAAATCTTTCGAACGCACAGAAAAAACTACAAAATTAGAAATGAATTAGTTATTTAATCAATATTGTTTGTTAATTCACTTCGATAATGTTTATTGCAAGCAACTTGGTGTGAAAGAGGTTATTTTTATTCTTATACTCTTTTTTTTTTTTTTTTTTTTTTTTGTTTTGTTTTGTTTTACTTGCATTTTTGAACAAGGAAAATTTTGCACCCCTATGTCTTCTGAGCCCTTGGCGGGGGCCCCTACCGCCAATGCCTACTAGCTACGTCCCTGCTTAACACTGACGAATCCTTGTAGAGTCAATTCTCGTACATCGCATATGACGAGCCCTTGGAGTGTTGTCACTTAGTTAGGGAATACCAGTTACCATTATATCGTAATCACGTGCAATCTACTTTACCTTGATAATGGAGTGAAGATTATAGTATAAAGGCAGTGATAAGGTACTTAACACTGACGAGTCCCTGTAGAGTTAATTCTCGTACATCGCATATGATGAGCCCTTGGAGTGTTGTCACTTAGTTAGGGAATACCAGTCACCATTATATCGTAATCACGTGCAATCTACTTTACCTTGATAATGGAGTGAAGATTGTAGTATAAAGGCAGTGATAAGGAACTTAACACTGACGAGTCCCTGTAGAGGTAATTCTCGTACATTGCATATGACGAACCTTTGGAGTGTTGTCACTTAGTTAGGGAAATAATCTCTTAGATAACAAAGTTATTAAGTCAAGAATATTTTTATTAAAACTTTATTAATAAAAAGTAAAGTTTTTATATTACAAAAAGTAAAGTAGTATAGTACTTTATACTACAGACTGTATTACTTCATATTTATCTTGACTCAAATTACATCATCTACAGGTGATATGTGCTCTCAACCAATTTACGATAGTACACTTTTTATTCATTATTCATCAGTATGAAGCCGATCGTCAAGATATGGGTAAATAGGATTGGTGAATGAGTGTGATGAGTGTAGATGTACAAGTGCATTGTTACGAACTGAGGTTGACTGTTCCTCAGAAAGAGGTATTTATCAATATACTAATACCCAGGGTAACTAAGGGACCTACAGCTTTACGTGGAATCCAAACCACGTAGTGTTGGTCTGATTTTTTCAGCTATCTTATAATAATATACTAATAATGTTTTTATGATGCTTTACTTACCCCGGCGTTCGCCATCTCACCGTAACCCACCATGACAAGCCATAGCAATCAGCTAAACGCAATCATAAACAATTAAGAGTAGTTAATGTTAAATATTTCTATTTAATTTCATATTCACAAACAGAATCTGATTTTAAAGCAGGACGTCAAGGAGATTATCACGGAATTAATATGACAAGTCAGTTGAACTGATATTAACAGATGAGATCGCACATATTATGTATTTTCATGACCAACGTGTAAGCTTGAACTTATTTACAGAAAACAATTCCATTGTGGAATTGTTTCGTGATGAGTCTGTTATATCTTCTTCACGGCGTACCACGTTGATGAAATAAGCTACTTTGTACCTGTAACGTTACAGAAACAGTTATTTTATACCGATGCTTTGGAACAGACGAGAAATGGTGCCTTATATTGTGATATTGTTGACAATAGGTTAAAGTGTTGTTTTGCCGAAAACATATTGGCAGTTATGATATTACATACACCATTGAATTATGTACTATTAATATATGTAAGCTCAGTAAGACGTATGGTATGGATAAAATATTAATCTCACATATAGTAAGAATTATTAAAAAAAAAACATGTAACTTTTTATTCCATAAATGTTGAAGCCAATCAAATCGTAATAAAACAAAACTACTAAATTTTATTAATTTGTTATTTTTTTCTTTACTCAACCATTGAATATTGTTGTAATATTAGTAAGCTGAAAAAGTTATTCATACTTTGTACTCTCTGTTTTACTAATGTATGTTTCTTCTTCTTCTTCTTCTTTGATACACGCAAATCTCTATGAATGCGTCCTTTATAAGACAACCTATGTAGTTTTTCCTTTTATATATATATAAATATATGTATATATATATATATATATATATATATATATGTGTGTATAAATATAAATATATATATATATATGTATAAATATATATATATATATATATATATATATATATATATATATATATATGATATGACACAGACCATAACATGTTTTCTAACTGGCCGATACATAATTTGTAACTCTAACTATTTGTGGTTGATAAAAGACGATTACTGTTAAGTAATCGTAGTAGTGTAATAGTAGTGCAGTAATAGTAGTGCACGGCCACGTCTACGGTGATAAAAATTCGACTATAACATCGTTAGATTTGTGCTATAAATATGACAGTAAAGGAGCTAATTTATGGTTTAATAATAATACAATTATTAATAATTGAAGCCTGTTAATGTTATAGCACAACATATTATTTTGAATAAGACAGTAGATAGAATATAAAGATGTTATAACAGAAATGTAACAGTCACTAGTTAGTTTATGTTAACATTGTTTAAGTTAAGAACCACTGTCTTGTAGACCCATGAAACATTCTTACGACATATTAAGAAGCGCGAGGAAGGTGTAGGAAGCACATTATCATTTACATCGCAACCTACTTCGCCTTGATAATGACACTGGGATTGCAGTATACGAGTGCTAACAGGGTGCTTGACACTGATAACTCCACCCGAGACAGGCCTACAGAGTCCTCTCTTTATGGTGGATATCTCAGACACCTTTATACGCCTTAGCTCAGTTACGGTTGGTGTTACAGGAGGCGTTTTACAGTTTGTATGCATTACCATGACACATATGATTAGCATAGTCTATTCACTGAAAATGTACTAAAAAGAGTAAAATGCAATTCAATGTCTTAGTGTGCTTGGCATTATCTTATAACATTCCAACCGTCTAATAAACGTTCACCAAACCCGTGAAACTAATATGTGTCTAGAATATTTTATATTATTTCGTTGAATTTCTTTATATATTTTCTTATTTCATATCAACATACACGTCATATACTATATTAATATAATATTAAATACATTTAATCTGTTTCGCATAACAAACATTTTACCTTATTAAATTTAAAATGATATTCTCACCTAATTTAAGTTATAATAATATAATTGTTATATTAAATGTTTTACTTTACATTTGTTTGTTGTTTCCCAGTATATTTATTAAAATTTCTAGACGTAAATACGCTATAATAAATAATGTTGTGAACTAGATAGATGTGTTTTTTTAACTATGAAGTAGATGATTTTTTTGTTGTGTAAATATACATTTAACTTGTTCACCAAACAGTTTACATACGAATTTTTAAAATAACTGATATTGTAAAACTGAACATACAAATAAAATATTGTATACAAAATAAATTTGGGATCTTTGGGTATTGTAACAAAATTTATCAATTCTGCTTTCATAAGATCATATACACCGACAAAATTGAGATAATTTCACAATATATGAATTAATTATAAAAAACATTAAGAACATATTTCACTAATGATTTTTAACCGTGAGTATACACTATTTTAACCCAATACTTGCCTTCGTAGCTTAATTAATATCTTTACAGTTAAAACTATATTTAAATCAAAGTTCAGCCACTAATCACTTTCTTTTCTAATTATACAAAACTATACAGATGAAACCAAATTAAATAATAATTTAAGCTTACAAGCAAAAGTTCTGAAAGTATAAAATATAGAGTACAATACAGTTTTCTATAAGGAAGCACAATAAGCACTTGTAAGGATACTAAAATTACTTTCAGACATAGTACAATGCTTTGTGTGCGCGTAGGTGTACTTACATGATGCACACAATTTTGCTTCTACTAATGAAAGTCAGATTTTCGTTTAGTATAGTGTTTGTAGTTTTTCAGCTGAACACTTTTTAATGACAATTCCTAATTTAGGGACGCATTTTTTTAGGTATATTAAGAGTATATATGTTAAGTAACTTTTTTTTTTTTTTAAGGCGAATGCATATATGTGTGTGAGCTCACCTTGCAGAAAACACACAGAGAATACCACTAAACCCCTACGGGCTGCGGGTATCCTGGCCGGAACCCTCTCAAGTGACTTCATGCCAGGCTACTCGACTTGACTATCTTTTATTCAGGGTGAGTTAGACATCCCAAGCGTTTATTATCATGTGAACGTAAGCACAAGCCGTGCTCCATGCGTTCTCGCTTCGTAGCAGTGCCTCGACAATAGTATCTGGTGAAACAGCATCAAAATTGGAGGCAAGGTAATTTCTTTCCTCGTTGAAGTGCACACATATGGGAAACATTACCATTATATTCCGGGCAAGAACCACACCTAGCATGAGAGTCAGGAGACCTGACTTTCCCCATACTGTATAAATACTTTCCAAAGTATCACTGCCCCGTGCAAAACTAACATATATAAAAATAGTATTTTCACAAAAAGAAATTCTTAACTTTTTAACACATTACCTTACATCGTGAAAAAGTGACAAGACCGTTTACTTGTTTTAGAGGAAAACATTTTAGTGGAAAAATAGTTTACATGGAAGAGCATATAGTTTGAGGAAATTTAAGGCCAAGCAACGCCACATACATATCGCATTTTGCACCATAAATCTATATATTCTGATGTTATTTACGACATACGATTAATATATGTCTATTTTAACCATTGTAAGTATACTCAGCATTATTTTATTCATATGAATACTATTAATATGAATGTTCTATTTTCAAATATTCATATATGATTTGTGTTTATATACTGACTTTGAGTAATTGGAACACATTACTTTTTTTGATTAAATTTGGCATGCAAAACAACATACATAACCTAATATCCGTTCATATACTAAACATATTATATTGAATCATGCACCCATATACGAATAGGTTTAAGACCAGTAAATAAACGTCCAAAGTGTACAGGACATATAGGCATCCTGAAATGTTTGGCTTAAAAACCACGCTGTTTTATTTAAATGTTGTTTTAGGAAAACGGGCCAACTAATTTAAACAGTTCTTGGTTTGGTGCAGCAATACTTCTAACTTATTATTACAGTACCTATTCGATATTTAAATGATAATCCAAACATTTTGATTATGATAGGCATAAGGGACGTTATATTATTTTTTTAAATTAACAGTAGCTTTATGTTAACTTCGTACGTAAACCATTTTTCAAAATAAGAAAGTTGCAACGTATTAAGAAGTTACATAAAGAGAGCTGTTCACTATCATAACCACGTGCAACAGCTCTTCATTGATTATACAGTGTAGCCTTATTAAAGCTACTATTTATTTTTTATATGTTGAACAAACTTAAATGAGAGATTAAAATAAGACTTCTCCAATGATAAACATTTTTCTTTATTTATCTTCTTATAAATAACTTCAACAAATAAAATATTGGTTTCTTCTTAAAATAATGATAAAAACGAAAATAAAAATCTCTTCTTTTATTGACTCAATGGAACATAATTAACTTAAAACAACTCTTCCAAAATAATAAATTAAATATCTTCAGACCAGAACCTATTTTATTTATTTGACTTTTTTAATAAATGTCTTTAAACTTTTAAATCAAAAAATTCAAAATTCAAGATTGTAATAAATTTTCTAAATTCTTTAAAATTTTCTAATTGTTCTAAAATTGCCTCCGGGAGATCTGGAACCAAAAGAAATAACCAGATTTTAGTGACTTGAAACATCTTTACTTTTACTAACAAAGTTTAAACCGTGAGACAAATAAAATCAAAACACTCTAAAAATTTGTCACTAGAAGAGTGACTTCAATCCAGAAACAAGTTTAACCACGCATGCTTGGTGGATCTTACCCTATCTACTAAAACCCTACTGAAAATCTCTAACTAAAGAAAACTTGTCAAAATTACTTACGTAGCTGTCCTGGAGGTTTAGAATCCAAAATTGACCACAACAAAGCTCGACTGGCATTCACACAATCACTCACACGCGAACTACAGTAAAAAATTGCCGCAACGGTAAAGAACACCGAAACGGTACAAGTCGCCGATTACTTGAAAACGGATCGCACGTGATCACACTCAGGAAGTTAACGAAGAACTACCCGAACGCCCTCAACCCTTCCACCAACGGACTTACCCCCACTTAACTCTAGATGGTAAATCAACCAATTAGAACCCTCTAAACCAGGACATATGAACAGGTAAGGCTCACCAAACATGTTGCCTTCAGAAAACATGTTGCATGAAATTGACAGGAAATTAACAGACGTGAAAATACTGGTAATTTAACTATTTTATATGGGAAAACTACTTTTTTATTTAAAGGGGGAAGATTCTGAATTTTTCTCAAAACTTGGAGAATTTATATCGAAAACTTTTGGAAAACAACAAACTCCTAAACCTTGCAGTTCTTACAAAATTTAACATTTTCTAAATACAATTTTCTAGTTTAATTATAATGCAACAATTAACAATTGTTACAACAGCGAAGATTGTAGTATAAAGACAGTAATAGGGTACTTAACACTGACGAGTCCCTGTAAAGACGATTCTCGTACATCGCATATTACGAGCCCTTGGAGTGTTGTCACTTAGTTAGGGAATCCCAGTCACCATTATATCGTAAACTCATTCAGTCTACTTTGCCTTGATAATAGAGCCAAGATTGCAGTATAAAGGCAGTAATAGAGTATTTACCACTGACGAGTCCCTGTAGAGTCAATTCTTGTACATCGCTGATGACGAGCCCTTGGAGTGTTGTCACTTAGTTAGAGAACCCCAGTCACCATTATATCATAAATACGTGATGTCTACTTTATGTTGATAATGGAGCGAAGATTGTAGTATTAAGGCACTAATAAGGTACTTAACTCTAATGAGTCTCTGTAGAGTCAGTTTTCGTACATCGCATATGACGAACCCTTGGAGTGTTGTCACTTAGTTAGAGAATCCCAGTCACCATTATATCGTAAACACGTGCTATCTACTTTGCCTTGATAATAGAGCCAAGATTGTAGTATAAAGGCAGTAATAGGGTACTTAACACTGACGAGTCTCTGTAGAGTCAATTCTCGTACATCTCATATTACGAGCCCTTGGAGTGTTGTCACTTAGTTAGAGAATCCCAGTCACCATTATATCGTAAACTCGTTCAATCTACTTTGCAATAATGATACAATAATAGAGCCAAGATTGTAGTATAAAGGCAGTAATAAGGTACTTAACACTGACGGGTCTCTGTAGAGTCAATCCTCGTACGTCTCAAATTACGAGGCCTTGGAGTGTTGTCACTTAGTTAGAGAATCCCAGTCACCATTATATCGTAAACTCGTTCAATCTACTTTGCAATAATGATACAATAATAGAGCCAAGATTGCAGCATAAAGGCAGTAATAAGGTACTTAACTCTAACGAGTCCCTGTAGAGTTAATTCTTGTACATCGCTGATGACGAGCCCTTGGAGTGTTTTCACTTAGTTAGGGAATCCCAGTCACAATATATCGTAATCACAGTCAATCTACTTTGCCTTGATAATAGAGCCAAGATTTTAGTATAAAGACAGTAATAGGGTACTTAACACTCACGAGTCCCTGTAGAGTCAATCCAGTGTGCTTGTTCTATGACGAGCCCTTGGAGTGTTGTAACTTTGACAAGATATACCGTCACCATTATATGCCATTGGCTCATTTATTGTATCTCTTACACATTTGCGGTACAAATTATGAGATCTTATGTTTTTCTTTTTTTTTAATGTTTTTCTTAAATGTTTCATTTGCGTGGAGATGGTACAATAATGATTGTAAAATATAGTTATAAGATATCTGTTAAATTTTTTAATAATTTTATTATATGGATTGTTGACATACTAGTTAGCTGGTAATATAATTTTAACACATACGATTTTAATTTGGTAAGTATTATAGACCTATATATAAATATGCTACAACTCACTTGATCGATTTATTCGTTTTTAACTGAGAAAAACTTGAAAACTTTACATTTTTTTAAACCATCACATAACACTCTACACTGTGCTTGGCCTTTGGACTAAGTTGAAGCTCGCCCTACATTGGTATTCAAGAGAGTTTCTTAGTTCCCAACCCCTTTTATCGAAGTACCATTCAACATCATGTTGCGTAGGGATAATAGACCACTACATTTGGAGAGCCAAACACTTTTCAGTTTACCAAATAAAACCTTTACAATGTGGTATTTTATGGTTTTTACGCTATAATATACAATTTACTGTCGGTTGTACAGTGCGAAGTCGGTTTTACAATGATAAGTCGGTTGTACAATGCTAAGTCGGTTGTACAATGCTAAGTCGGTTGTACAGTGCTAAGTCGGTTGTACAATTATAACTCATGGTATTTCCTTAAACGCACTTAAACGCAATCGTACAACGTACAAGTGTTCATTTTCTCATTGATTCTTTGTTAAATTTTTTCCAACAATAATAACTTCAATACATTTTAAAAGTAAAAATAAAACAATATTATTGATTATATATTTATACTGTTACTAAAATATAGGCTCTTTGGGAACAGTAATAGTTTGTCTTAGCTAGACATTTTACTACCTGTAAAAAGATTAACCCCAATTAATAAGTGCTATTTATTTTAAGAATTAAAAAGTTGAACTATAATCAGAGGATTATAAAGTTTAAATATTCTAAGTCAAAACAACTATACACAACAATTTTTCCCACACACCCTCAGTTGAAATTTACCTTGTTTCGTAGAAAGTCTTTAAACAATTCCTGCCCAAACGTGATTCCACCTGATATATAATTTAAGGAATAATGGAAGTGGAGAAAACAAGTCATTTTACTATAAAACATTCTTATTTAAACACTTTATTCACAGTAATCTGATACCAATAGTTGTTTTTAACTACATAAATGAAATATCCTCACTTTCCATCATAAACTTAAGATATTCAGGACAAAGTGAGCTTCATTGAAATAAGAGAGTATTCTAAAAATGTTACTTAAACAGAAAAATTCTATACTTGAACATTTGTTAACATTATTCGAACAAAAATGCAGTACTCGATAGAATTACGTCCAGATATGCGTAACGTTATAAACTCTAATGCTGTTTCTAGATTTGAATTAGGGAAAACTATTTACCATCTATCTTGAAGACGTTAATTTATTCTTTTGATCAATAGCATCGTTGAAATATTTCAAGTTTCTTGCCTGTTAGACGTATCATGATCTAAGTACGTTAGATGATTATAATGTTGTGTACTTAAATTATGGTACGTATAAATAATGATATTTTCACTACTATTAAAAATACTAAGAAAACGTTTTATGAATACAACAAATGGTTAGATGTAAAGTTAGATTGTAGAGAATATGTAACCGAATTAATGTATTTGTGGAAAGCAGCATTCAGAAGTTACTGAATTTTAAGGTAGTAATCTTAAATGTTATTTATTTTATTAATAACACTACCAGTAGTGATAATTTGTAAAAATTAACTTCACTATAACAATAATTTCCATGTTTTAATATTGCATTTCATTGCCAAATACAACATTATCAGACGTTTATTTAAGGCCGCATTAATGAAAAATAAAAATTATTAGAATAGTGAAGTTTATTTTGACAATTCACCACGTTAATTTTTATTTATATACATTTTTTTAAGTTGATTGAATCTCACCCAGAAACAAAATAAATGGTTATGAGTTCTGGTTAGCACTGATTCATCCACAAACATTTACTCGCGGTACAAAGTATTCAGAAAGAATGTTTTATGTACGTTCAGTATTATATATACGCCAGCTATGTTTCTTCTTGTTTTAAGTGTTAGGTAAATTAGGGAGCAATATTATTTTCCAACTACTAGACAATGGACAGAGGAAATATCATCTGTGGCAATAAGAACGCCTTCTTCTTCATTTAAATCCTGTAAATTAACTTTGTAAAATGCTGATATTTGGAAACACCTCCTTCTAATAATTCAATTAATTTGATGTTCTGGAAAATGCTCTAGAAACATTCGATATTGATAAAACGATAAAGGTATTAGTAGATTTATTACGTTTCCCTTAATTTTATCAGTATTCTTTATGGTTTTTAATGTAAAAACAGAATAAAACAGAAACTTCAGGTAAATGAGTTTTAACAAGTAAAATAAAAATGTAATAGCTTCCTTATTTTTATGATTCTAATAAATACTTTAACGTTTTTCTAATATGCTTAGTATATTGTATAGCTCTTATAATGAAATAAAGAGATTATAAGCCTGTAAATTAAATGTAAATGACCCCAAAAACGTATAGTGATAAGTACGTAGCATGATGTTGAGAGGTACTTCGATAAAGGGGGCTGTGGACTTGAACACTCCCTTGAATACTAATTTAGGGACTGACTTGAACAAGCGTAACGGAAAGTCCATTATAGACAGTTTTTATCAGCTTAATATTGATCCCGCAAAATACATTTTGATAGAATAGTATTTCCACTAGGAATCACTTAACTGTTATGTAATTTGTTATAATGCCTCTCATATTCGAAGGGTTTATATTAAAATTATATTTAATTTAGTAACCCCACTGTTTTGTATTTATTTAAAATCAATATGTATTACTTTACTATGTTTATTTATTATAAATTACTTTGATTCAGAGAGAGAGAGAGAGAGAGAGAGAGAGAGAGAGAGAGAGAGAGAGAGAGAGAGAGAGAGAGAGAGAGAGAGAGAGAGAGAGAGAGAGAGAGAGAGAGAGAGAGAGAGGGGGGGGGATGTGTATTATTTTTGGTTTTGTCAGCTGCCCTATTACATTATTGCACCAGTTTTTATTTATTCATTAATGTGTGAAGATGTTAAATAAATACTGTGCATGAATATTTTCTCTTATTAGGTCCTCCAAAAATTGTTTAATTTCACAAAACCTAATAAACACATATTATGTATATAACATAAGACTTTTTTATATTTCGTTAACGATTGAAAATATGCGAATATTAAGTTATAAAAAAAATTACCTATTAAAATTAAAAATTTTAGTTTACATAAACTTAAAAATACATATGTAATAAAATTCTGAGGCCAGTCAAAGATAAAATTCCATTAGCTATGTTTGGAGTATATGAAATACCTTGTAGTTGTGAGTTAGTCTACATAGGGGAAACCAAGAGGTTAATTTCCACAAGGATTAAGGAACATATAAGGCATACTAAGAATGAAGATACGGAAAAGTTTGCAGTTGCTGAACATAGCTAAAAAAGTAATCATACAATTGTATTTGACAAAACTAAAAGCCTTGCCAACATCCCGCATTGCTTCCCGAGAATCGTAAGGGAAGATATAGAAATATATAAAAGAATAAATAATTTTAATAAGGATGATAGTATATGGCTTCCAAATACATGGGAACCCATTTTAAGTAAATTGAAATAAAATGGAAGAGTCAGCCATATTGATTTTCTTCGGCCAATGACCGTAGGTCACGTGGGTGCCTCCGCTCCTCTCTCCAGCATACCTGTCAAACCAGTCCCCTGTATAAAAGCTGGAAGGTCATTCGCCGATCTCAGTCTCAGAGAAACTACTGAGGATGCCACACCACAGTATGTGTGAAACGGCTGGTTATCTTGTAAATATTGTAGATAGTACCTTGACGTGGTTGTCACCAGGAGATGTACATTCTAGTTATGACACCGGCCGCTTGAGCCTAAGTTATAAGATCAAAAATACATTATCTAGCGTTTAGTAGGATAGTGTCTACAAACCAAAAAAATCCTTTCAAATAAAGTTTTAAGTAATTTAAAAGTGTACTCTTAATTATTAATACGTAAGTAACATGTTAAACCATTATCTAATGAAAAAAAGTTATATTTATTACTATACCATTTAATAAATACATTGTCATACTATACAGCTTTTAATTAGTATGTGTCTCTTCATCCTTAATCATAAATATGAAAATGGTCATCTCCTGTAATTTTTTGTAGTTTCTTTCTACGGAAATGTTCTGTACAAATTTTCGTAAATAATGTAATTTGAAATAACATAACAACTGAATTTTAAAATATATGTAATTACAATGAGTTGGAAAAACACCTTAGAAGGGTCTAAGTAGATTACAAGTGTATTATAGTGTAAGATCTTAACCATTGTTGTTTCTAATAATATCCACTGGAACATCTGCAAGACAGTCTGTTATACTTAGTATAATAACCAAAAGTAAGGACCCCCGAGAGACGTCAAGTCTTATTATACTGAGAAACATCGTGGAAAAGTTTAGCTTATCTTAGGAGTCGTGTTTCTCATAAACCCCCAGGAGTTCTGAGAATATGCTTCCTACATAATAATTGCATTAATTAGAAACACTGTAGTAGACGAGCACCGAGGGATGGAAAGTCCCTGGTCTTCATGACAAACGTTCTGGTGATATTTAACTCGATCTCAGGAGGAGGCGTGTTAGTCTTTGACTCCACTGGGCTCTATGCAAATATGCTCCTTTGTAAAACTGCAATGTCTAGAAAGTGAGATCCTCAAGGGGTAAAGAACTTGTCTTGATAAGTTGTATTGCTGCCTCCTGGGAAGACTTGTTAGTCACGGCCTGAGAAACACAATAGATATTAAATTCCACAACAAGATAATTGGCTCCTTTGACTATTACTATAGTTGTCGATTGAATAATACTAAACATTTGAACTGGAATAATGGTAAGAATGTAAAATATCTCAAGTAACTTCATAATTAATACTCTATAGTAAATTATTGACATCTGTTGCAGTAACAAAATAAACATTTACTGAATAAGACCTTCCTCTGACTGTCAGATTCCAAAATAATGACACAAATCTTATGAATTTAAAATTAACTGTCACGCATAATTTGACAATTTTCAAAAAATTCAAAAAAGACAAATTTCATTCACAAAGCGATATCAATTGTATTGATTTCAATCACACCATTTGATTATTAAGCCTTTATGGAAAAAAAATAAGAAGAAAACCACTATAGGAACGTTTTTCAGCGTGACGTTCCTTTATAAACAAATGTCAACGAATGACACCTAGCAATTATCTTATCTCGCACTTCTTAAAAAATCGTTCATGTGTTTATATGATGATCCCTCAAATATTGCTTTACTGTAAATAATTCTAACATATAAACTGTTTATGTTTGTACTCACTGTACTTGTTTTTATATTCTATAACTTGAAGTACACATTACTACTGTATTATATTGCTAAGGTGTAAGATTTTTTTTTATGTAAGTATTGTTGAATTTGAGAAAGACTACGTTTACTTTCTCCCACATGCGTTAGCATAGAGAAAGTATTGTGATGGTTCAAAAACAATTGTTTTACTAGTTGGTCTAAAAATCCATTTTATTCCTTGAACCCAAAAAAGTTTTTTTCGAAAAAAAGATTTTGTGTCTGTTCGTATGAGTGTCTGTCTGTGTGTATGTGCAGTTCACTAGAGACCAAACGGATGGATCAATTTTTATTAATAATAAAATCAATTATTATTATTAAATGTAGGAGTTTTAGCCAATATCTGCAGACAATTTTTTTACTTTTTTGAAATTTTTGTGTTTTAATTTTTATGGGCAAAAACATTCAACAATTGTATTTTCTCAAAAACGACTCTAACGATTTTGATTGAATTTCCGGAAAGATGTGAATTACAATTTAAAATAATTTAGTTAAATCCGCATGTCTCTAGATTGACCAGTTTTTTAGTTACGGCAAAAACATATTTTGATTTTTTAGTTTTTATATGTGGGAAAGTTCGTGCCAATTCTTTCGAACCAATTATTTAAATAGTATTACACTTAATTCGTAAAAAGTGTAAACATATTTTCCAGCACAGTGTTTTTCGTTAAATATAAAATTAATATATTCTAATACATATACATTTCTTTATGTCAGCCACAGTTTTATTTATATAATTATTGTAATTTTTTTTCTTAAATGACAAAGCATATTCACTTTACTAATAAAATATTTCATATTACTTTTAATTGAAACAATAACAAATCAAACGCACAACACAAATCTGCATTGCAAAGGTAGTAGGCGCGTTCAGTTGTCTAGTTTTCAATCAAATACCAATCAGATCGAATTGAGAACTAATTTTAAACCAATCGTTTGAGGTAACCGTTTGATTTGGTTCTCTTTGAAAGTGGATGGTGGTGGTGTTTGAATATACGTTCAAATGGAAATCTATATTTTGAATATATCTGATTTTAAACGTTTGTTTCGTATTTTTGTTCTTGTATATTGTGCGTTCCTCTATGAGTGAAAAACTTAACAACATTGTAAGAGGTAATATAATATTTTTAAATATAGCTATACGTATATTTGGTAAGTTATGAGTACATTATAATTATACTACAACTATCCGATATTATGTCAATATATAAGTGTTTTTTTTACTTTTTTTTATACTTTAAAATTATAGAAAGTTTTCATATGAATAAACATCTTACTGTTTATACTGTTAATTCTATCTTATTACTTTTACTAAACTACTTCTAATGATATAATGAAATAATTAATGAATTGAAGTTCATAACTAAATAATCAGTTTTTTTTTATGTATAAGTTAATTAGGTAGGTGGAAAATCATATCAAAACATGTGATTTTGTCACCATCTGATTACTAAAAGAAAGTATTTCTTATAGTTTTTAGATTATTTTTATGGTTATAAATGGTTAAAAATGGACTTAAAAGCATAATTAAAACAAGATTTAAAAGGAGAACTGAAAATCATAGAAACAAATCTTTCCAAAGATTATATTTTTTACTATTGAACATATTTGAGGACAAATGTTGTGAAAGACACATATGTTTAAATGTGTTTTTAAAAGTTATTAAAAATGAAAATGAGATAGGTTGTGTATCTTTTTTTATCAGAATACGAATTATTTAACAGTACATGGGAATTAAACTGAATTACATATTTATTTTCATTGCCATTATTTTCCATAGCACTTAACTGACAATGGTATGGCCATCTTTAAATAAATGTTACATATTCTATTTCAACTGGAGACGTAAAAGAGAACCATGTTATAATCTAAACACTGCCATCTGGTTCCGTTATGAAATTTATTTATATTCATAATAGAAGATATTGAAACCAAACATTATAAAGCTGAGTCACCAATATCAAGATTTCACCTCCGAAGCAAGTTTTGTTCACCATTATCCTAAACGTTCTTAAGAGAACGTAAGGAGTTTCAGTTGAGAGTCGACGAATAGTTTGAATAAATGTAATAACGTTAATATTTAACTAATTCTATAATATTAAGATTTATTTTATTTAGAAAAACATGTTTATAAAATAGGATACCAGTAAATCCATAAAATATTAACATTTTAGTGAGCTATATAGACCAGCTAACATTTTAAGCTCATTGTAAAATACAAACTAAATAGTGGAACTAGCTGAAACGGCATAAAAGCTAAGTCTCAAAAAAGTTGCTAGAGAGCCAAAATGGCACCTCGGAGTTAAACTTTTCCGAGTTTAAAAGTTATTTACGTAATCACTAAAATGTAACTAGCGAATAATAATACTGGATCTTCTAATATTCATACGCAACAATATTATTTTATAGTATCTTGTATATACATTTTATCTTCGAAGTTACGACGTGGCACACTAAGCTACACGCATATTTAGCATAATATCACTCTTAAAATATGTAGTAGTAGGCTACTAACAAGATATTAGTAATTGTCAAAGAGCCAACACGTGTGACTGAATCCTCCTCCTCTCTGATAGACCTGATAATTGTCGACAAGGATGTTAAACTCGATGTTGGAATGATAGATACAGCGAAGATTCTTGATTCTGCTGGAAGAAAAATAACAGATCACAATTTGACTTTTTGTGATTTCCCATATTGTAGAACGAAGAGCAAGTCGAAATATGTAACCTACAGAAATCTGAAAAACATTGATGTGGACCTCTTCACCGAGTTGGCGTCAAAGTCTGACTGGGATGAAACATCTTCCCTCAAAGAAGTGGATGAAGTTGTATATGCTCTAAATAATAAAATGTTGCCCATTTTCAATTCTTGTGCACCAGTTGTGAGAAAGCGTGTAACGAGGAAAAGAGCTCCATGGAGAGACGATCATAATTTGTCTTTGATAAAAATTAAGACCAAGTGTCATAAAGCATTCTTAAGTTGTAGGAACAGTTCGACCAGATCTGCATATACTAAAACAAAAAACACATTGAACTCAGCCATAAGAACCGCAAAAAAGCGCTGATTTTCAAGTCAATTAAAGAATAAAGACCCGAAAAGTTTTTGGTCATCATCAAGAAGCAATGGCGTACTGGGCTCGATCAGAGATAATTAGTGTAACTTTTCTCCTGATGGCTTAAATAAATTTTTTTCACAATGGGTGGAAAAGCTTGCATTGACAAGAGTAGGATTGAGTTCTACAATGATAACCTCAGTGGCCAAGTGAAGAGCAAATTCTCATTCAGTCCGGTGACAGAGAAAAGAGTTAGGGATGTCATGAACAGCCTGTCATCACAACCCGAGCTGTTGGTGTGGACGGCATTTCTATTATCGTTACGTCCTTACTGTGCTTCTGCCATTTGTCATCTTGTCAATTTGTCCCTGACTTCTGGCATTTTTCCCAGTGCCTGGAAACAAATTATTCTAATTCCGCTATCAAAGAAGGCCAATGCTTCATGTGCTTCTCATTTCAGACCCATTTCAATTCTTCCAGTGCTTTCCAAAATTTTGGAAAAAGTGATTGGGGAGCAATTATTTTTGTTCCTTGAGTCATAGGACACAGTCAGGCTTTCGGTGAGGTTTTAGCACTAGTTCAGCTCTTCTTAATGTCATGGACGAATTGATTTGTGTTAGAGATAGAAACTGGGGTAGTATTGTGGCTGGATTGGATTTTTAACAGGCATTTGATTCGGTTAGTTTCGATCTTCTGTTGGCCAAACTGAGATTTTACCATTTTGATAATCGATCGGTGAACTGGTTTTCTTCCTACATCCATAATAGGTCACAACAAACTCGAGTTAACGTTCAAGTTTCAGGTTTTTTGCCCAAAGTATCCGGGGTTCCCCAGGGCAACTGCTTAGGCCCTATCCACTTCCTGATATACACTGCCGACCTTGAGTCACAACTTAGTCACTGTTCTGTCCATTCTTACGCTGACGACTCGCATCTTGTTTTATCTTACCCTTTGGCTGAATTTCCTGAAGCATTCGATTGCATGAATAACGACTTGGTAAGGGTGAATCAATGGTCTGTTGATCATGGTCTTCAGCTGAATCCTGACAAGTGTTCTGTTTTAAGAATCGTAAACTACTCTGTGCAGAGCCAAAATAACAAGGATAGTGACTGGGAAGATCTTCTAGATGATAAGTCTTTACCTGTATGCAATTCACTAAAATTCCTTGGTGTCAAATTAGATTCTAGGCTCAATTTTTCTGGACATGTGAGATACATATGTAAAACAGTTGTTGCTAAATTAAGATTATTTGATAGGTTTAGGTTTGTTCTGCCAGTTTCAACCAAACTGGAAATAGTTCGTGCTATAGTTCTTCCATCTATTTATTATGCTCTTCCCTCTTTTGCTAACAGCCTTACTCAGGAAAATATGTAGCCTATATTCTTACAAGACCCCAGAATAATGCTCTGAGATTTTTCTTCAACTTCAAAAGGTCGGATCATATCAGCGAGTATAGGTCGAAGGCAAACATATTGACAGTTAAACAATGTTGTGACCTTCAAACTGCTATTATTGTTCATAAAACGTTGTTAAAGGAGTGTCCCCAATATCTCAGAAAGAAACTGGTTTTCAGGTCTGAGGTAAGCTTTCGCTTCACTCGGCAGGAAGGCTTGCTGCACTTGCCACGGGTCAGAACTGAACTCGGGATTAAGGCTTTTTCTTATTTCGGACCCCAAGCCTACAATGCCCTTCCAACTGACCTCAAATTTTGCAAACCTTTTAGTGCTTAAAAGGGGTTTAAAGGATTTATTTTATGCCTGTAATAATTAGTCATTTTATCAAAATGTACCTTCAATATGTTTAATATAAGAACTATTGACAACAGTTGTATTGAAAAACAAAGAATTGTACTTTGAATAACGCTGGCTCAATAAAGACGTTTTCATTAATTCATTCATTGTTTGTTTCAACGCAATATTTTGAGTAATGAGCAATACAGGGTTTTTAGAGGAATAGATACGACTGATGCTATCGTGTAATCACTGCGATAGATGAGAAATAAAGACAGTGGGAGTATTTTTAGATTTAAGGAAGGTGTTTGATGGCTTGGATAACATTCGCAAATGTTAAAATTATTTATTACTTATTACTACTTAGCCGACGTCATGGTTCAGTGGAGGGCAAAGTCCAAGATTCGAATCCCCACTGAGCCAACGGTCGGTACTTTACTCGTTGAATAGCGTTCAAGCACAGACTTGAGCCCATGTGAATTGGCGAGGGGAGGTATATTTTAAATTAAAGAAAAATATTTCAAGATTAATAGACCATCTCTAATAGAGTTAATATTAAGACATGGATCCGTTTTGTGGGACTCTCTATCCCGGAGTTTGTAAAGAATTGTTCTTATGCAAAAAAGGCCATTCGTATAGTGGAAGAAGTAAACAAGATATTGTCTTGTAGAACATATTTTAAACCTTTAGTAATTTTAACATCCGTGCGATATCCTACTTTGGCGTATACGGAGCGTCCTCTGGGTGGCGGATAGGGGAAAGGCCGGTGGATCTGCTTAAACAGTCCTCCCGGCTAGGTCTAAGAGACCTGCTGACCACAAGTAGGTGCAGCCCTCCATTCATATTGGGGGTTGAGCATAGGGCTAACAACCCTATCTTGTAAAACACCATTGGTACGAAACGCCAACAAGCCTCGGAAGTGGATAGTTCAAATGGATTAAGACCCAACCTTAGAACAAAGGAATTGATACTCGGCTCATGGAACATTAGAACCCTGGCGGTACCAGGTAAAGTAGATATTATCAGTGAAGAATTTGAAGCCTACAAGATAAATGTGGTAGCACTACAAGAAACCAAATGGCCATTCTGTGGAAAAATAAACACTAAAAGTTATTAAATACTATATAGCGGCTGTGACGATGGAAGACACTATGCAGGCGTAGGGTTTGCTGTCAAAAAATACTTGTTAGAATCAGTCATAGCCTATGAAGCAATAAATGAGAGGATATGTACAATTAGGTTTAAGGGAAAGTTTAATAACATATCAATGATAAGTTTCTATGCACCTACTGAGGATAGTGAAGATGATGAGAAAGATATATTCTATGCTCAGCTAGAGGAAACATTTTCAAAGTTACCAAGCTAAGATACCAAAATCCTTCTTGGAGATGCTAATGCTAAGGTAGGAAGAGAAACCATGTGGGAGAGTGTGGTTGGCAAACACAGCCTACATAATATATCAAATGACAATGGAATAAGACTGCAAAGCTTTGCTTCTTCGATGAATCTGTACATTGTCAGTACTAAATTTCCACGTAAAGATATACATAAAGTAATATGGACATCACCAAATAAAAATACGAAAAACCAAATCGATCATGTTCTTATTGATAAAAGACATATCAGTACAGTAGTAGATGTAAAAGGTAAGAGAGGAGCAGAGTGTGGTACAAACCATTACTTGATTCTAATAAGACTTAAACAAAGAATAAAGATTGAAAAATAAATGTTAATAAAATAACAGAAAGACTGTATCTGGATGAAGATAAGAAAATAGAGTTCCAAGTGAAAATCTCAAACAGATTCGAAGCTCTACTAACAGAAGAAGATGAAGAAGAGACACAAGTAGAGACAATGTGGCAAACCTTCAAAAAGAACATAAAAGAAACAGCAAATGAAGTTTTTATAAAGAAAAAGAACCCAAAAAAACCCTGGTTCAATGAGAAGTGCAGAGAATTAGTAATTAAAAGAAAGGAAGCAAAAAATAAACATCTAAAATGCTGAAACTAAGGAAACATACAGAGAAATAAACTTGGAAGTAAATAAAACATTAAGACGAGAAAAAATAAATTTTATAAATAATAAACTAACAAAGGCGGAACAAGATTTAACAGTGAATAACACTAAGGAATTTCACAGAACTGTGAGATTTTTTCAGAAAGGTTACAGTCCTAAAGTAATGGGAGTAAAAAACAAAGATGGAAATACAATAGTGGAAACATCTAAAATACTTCAAAGAAGAACTACATTGAAGACTTATTAAATGCTGATAATAACATAGAAGATGAACAAGAGGTGAACATAGAGAATATAAATCAGGAAGATGTTTTAGAACCAACTATAGAGGAAATTGAGAAAGTGGTGAAAACATTAAAAAATGGGAAGGCACCAGGAGAAGATGGAATACCTATTGAAATAATCTAAAGTGGTGGTATTAAAATAATGAAATTCCTACATACAATGATATTGAAAATTTGGAGAATGGAAGTTATGCCAGTGGAGTGGCAAGAGAGTATGATAATACCACTATACAAAAAAGTAGATAAGCAGGAATATACGAACTATAGAGGAATATCACTACTTAATTGTACATATAAAATACTGTCAAAACTAATATTAAACAGACTAAAAAGATATGGAGAAGAAATAATAGGAGAACAACAAGCAGGCTTTATGAAAGACAGATCAACTACTGACCAAATATTTATTATAAAAGAGCTGGCCTCAAAATACTGGGAATATAACAAAAATCTATATATATTATTCATTGACTTTAGAAAGATTTATGATAGCATTGTGAGATCAAAATTGTGGACATATCTTAGACAAAAAAAACATCTCAGAAAAGATAATTAGACTAACAAAAATGTGTGTTGAAGGCTCAATAGGGAAAGTAAGAATAGAAAGAGAATTTACAGACACTTTTGACGTTAAAACAGGGGTAAGATAAGGAGATGCGTTGTCACCATTGTTGTTCAACCTCGCTCTTGAAGAAACACTGAAAGTGTGTTTCGGTACAAATAGGCGCAAACAATTAAGGTATAATCAATATTTTAACATTTGCTGATGATGTGGCATTAGTAGCTGATAATAAAAATGATCTAAAAACGCTAGCAGGTGTCCTGTTAAAAGAAGCCAACAAAGTAGGTCTTCAAGTGAATGAAGAAAAAACTAAATATATGTAGATAGGGAGACAGGCAGAGCCAATCAACTCAACACTGGACGTAATGGATTACAAATTTTTAGCCACTTAAGAGTTCAAGTATCTAGGAGTTACTTTGACTAGCCAAAATAAAATGGAAGAGGAAATACAAGTCAGAATTAATGCAGCAAATAGATGCTACTGGAGTCTCCTGAAACTATTCCAAAGTAAACTACTGTCAAGACCCACAAAAATAAGAATGTATATAGCTATTGTACAACCTGTTTTATTATATGGATCTGAGGTGTGGACCCTAACAATGTATAACAAAAAAAGATTGATTACATTTGAAAACAAAATTTTAAGAAGAATATATGGACCTAGTTATGAATCAGGAGTGTGGAGAATAAAAAACAACAGAGAGCTTAGAGAACTGTACAAGAGACCTAATATTGTGGCGGTGGTTAGAAGCAGAAGAATAAGATGGCTTGGTCATGTGAGGAGAAGGGAAGAAGAAAAAATTATAAGAAGGGTATGGATGGGGAAACCAGCAGGAAGGCGACCTCTAGGACGACCAAGAATAAGATGGGATGACCAAGTGGAACAGGATGTGAGAAGTCTTGGTGGAGACATCGAAATGGCAGAGGATAGAGGATTGTGGAGGCAACTTGTTGGCGAGGCCAAAAATCACCTTGGATTTGAGTGGCCACAGGAGTAAGTAAGTAAGTAATTTTAACATTTCTATGGAATAAAGACTACGAAATGATAGTGTTTTACTACGAAATAATTCATGTTTTACTTCATATCTGTTTGTTGTTTCCCAGCATATTAATTAAAATTTCTAGACGTAAATAGGCTATAATAAATAAATTTGTTAACTAGATAGATTTGTTTTTTTAACTTAAAGTAGATTAATTATTTTATGTAAATCTACATTTAACTTGCTCACCAAACAGTTGAAATCCCAATTTTTAAGATAGCTGATTTTGTTAAAATGAACATATAAATAAAATAATGTATACAAAATAAATTTGGGAACTTTAGGTATTGGCATATTATTTATCTACTCTGCCTTCATAAGATCTTATACAATGACAAAATTGAGATAATTTCACAACATATGAATTAATTATAAAAAACTTTAAGAACATATTTCACTAATGATTTTTAACCGTGAGTATACACTATTTTAACCCAATACTTTCCTTCGTAGCTTAATTAATATCTTTACAGTTAAAAATATATTTAAATCAAAGTTCAGCCACTAATCACTTTCTTTTCTAATTATACAAAACAATACAGATAAAACCAAATTAAATAATAATTTAAGCTTACAAGCACAAGTTCTGAAAGTATAATATATAGAGTACAATACAGTTTTCTATAAGGGAGCACAATAAGCACTTGTAAGGATACTGAAATTACTTTCAGACTTAGTACAATGCTTTGTGTGCGCGTAGGTGTACTTACATGATGCACACAATTTTGCTTCTACTAATGAAAGTCAGATTTTCGTTTAGTATAGTGTTTGTAGTTTTTCAGCTGAACACTTTTTAATGACAATTCCTAATTTAGGGACGCATTTTTTTAGGTATAAATATCCATATATTAATGCATACTCTTCTAAGAGTATATATTATGTTAAGTAACTTTTTTTTTTTTTAAGGCGGATGCATATATGTGTGTGAGCTCACCTTGCAGAAAACACACAGAGAATACCACTAAACCCCTACGGGCTGCGGGTATCCTGGCCGGAACCCTCTCAAGTGACTTCATACCAGGCCACTCGTCTTGACTATCTTTTATTCAGGGTGAGTTAGACATCCCAAGCGTTTAGTATCATGTGAACGTAAGCACAAGCCGTGCTCCATGCGTTTTCGCTTCGTAGCAGTGCCTCGACAATAGTATCTGGTGAAACAGCACCGAAAATGGAGGCAAGGTAATTTCTTTCCTCGTTGAAGTGCACACATATGGGAAACATTACCATTATATTCCGGGCAAGAACCACACCTAGCATGAGAGTCAGGAGACCTGACTTTCCCCATACTGTATAAATACTTTCCAAAGTATCACTGCTCCGTGCAAAACTAACATATATATAAAAATAGTATTTTCACAAAAAGAAATTCTTAACTTTTTAACACACTACCATACATCGTGAAAAAGTGACAAGACCGTTTACTTGTTTTAGAGGAAAACATTTTAGTGGAAAAATAGTTTACATGGAAGAGCATATAGTTTGAGGAAATTTAAGGCCAAGCAACGCCACATACATATCGCTTTTGCACCATAAATCTATATATTCTGATGTTATTTACGACATACGATTAATATATGTCTATTTTAACCGTTGTAAGTATACTAAGCATTATTTTATTCATATGAATACTATTAATATGAATGTTCTATTTTCAAATATTCATATATAATTTGTGTTTATATACTGACTTTGAGTAATTGGAACACATTACTTTTTTTGATTAAATTTGGCATGC